>CAJVQA010004427.1:0-17586 GCA_910591915.1 Cetraspora pellucida
TTTTCTACCGAACAGTCGTTATACATTAATGTTTTACACAGGTAAAAGAATGCATACAGAATCAAACACATTCTTTAAATCCTTTCTTACCATTCTCTTAGAGTTGTAACGTTTAAAGAAGAGTTTGTAGTACCTAAGTGAGACATGTTGAATCAAAATTTATTGTCACGGATGATGCAGATTCGATATCGATATTGATTTTAAATATATAAACATTTATAAAATTTTGGGCGAAACAAAATTACTAACTTTACATGGCCTAATCTTTACCGAAACATTATGGTACAGGTAAAAAAAAAAACATCCAACAAATTTTTTTAAAAATTTTATTAATAAACCCATAACTTCATTGTATTCATAGACGACTGTACAATACGTAATAGTGGTGTCCTACAACTCAAATAAAACTTTCTATATACTTCTTTTTTTGTTTATTCTTTGTAGTTATATTTTTTTAAAAAAGTACTTTAACTGTATAAATAATGTAAAGTTAAATTGATTTAAACAGGCAATCATATGAAAGTCTTCCTATGACAATTCCACAAGCGGAAATTGTGTCATTTTTATAGCTCCAAGGGTTGTGAAAATTACGTTATTTTTACGATTTTGTAGAACTATGCGATCGTCAATTCCATAATTGTGGAATTATCAAACACTGTGGAATTATTCCTTGCATGCAATTAGATCAAAATAATGCAACCCTAACCCTAAAACCCTATGCTAATTTCAAAAATGGAAATCAGCAGATCACGGAAATTAAGGCCGATTGAAATTAATGCAGATTCCAAATGAAGCATTTAAAAGTTTTGAATGAGGCTACCTAATTTATTAAAATCTTCTATAATGAGTTCTCAAAAGACAACGTATGATAATGTTTTGAGATGCTGTTATGATTTTTATAGAAGGGTTAGAATCTTCTTTTTTGGATTATTGATCTTGAAAACATTATAAAAGCTGAAGAGAAACTATTTTTTGAATTTTAAAGATGAACCAACCAAAATTTTATACGAGTAAATTTTATAATCTTGGATATTTTTATCAACATGGTATCGGAACAGAGAATGATGAAAGAAAAGCGTTTGAAAGCTATTTGAAAGCTGCAGAAATGGGTCATGACCTTGGAATATTTAGCGTCGGATATTGTTATCATTATGGAATCGGTGTTGAGAAGGACGAATATAAAGCATTCGAATATTACAAAAAATCTTCTGAAGTTGGCTTTGTCGAAGGAACGTATATGGTTGGATTCTGTTATAGAAACGGAATAGGAGTTATTAAGGAAGAACGTAATGCATTCCCTTATTTTCAAAGAGCCGCTTTAAATGGAGTTTCTGGACCATTTAGTGTTGGTCGGTGCCATAAACCAGATTTTTATGAAAAAGCACTTAATTATTTAGATCCTGATATGATTGCTGCAAACCTTTTAAATTCTCGTGGATCGACTTATCTACAAATTGGCAGATATGAAGAATCACTTACATATCTAAATGAATCGTTAAAAATTTGTCCAAATAATGCAATAACATTAATTAATCGTGGAATGACCTACTCTCGAATGGGTAAATATGAAGAATCTCTTGCAGACTTAAATAGATCCTTGGAAATTGATCCAAATAATACATTGGCTTTAAATAATCGTGGAACAAATTATATGCGAATGGGCAGATATGAAGAAGCACTTGTGGATTTTAACAGAGCGTTAGAAATTGACCCAAATCATATGTTAACATTAAATAATCGTGGAGAAACTTATTATCAATTTGGCAGATATGAAGAATCACTTGCAGATTTCAATAAATCATTAGAGATTGTCCCAAATAATTTAATGGCATTAACTTGTCGTGGAAAAACTTATCTACAAATTGCTAAATATGAAGAATCATCTGCAGATTTAAATAAAGCATTAAAAATTGATCCAACTAATGCAATGGCATTAATTAATCGTGGATCAACTTACAGATCAACAGGGGAATATGATAAAGCGTTTGCAGATTTAAATAAAGCACTAGAAATTGATCCAAATAATGCAGCAGCTTTAGATAATCGTGGAGAAATGTATAGTCAAATTTATGGTAGATATGAAGAATCGCTTGCAGATTTAAATAAAGCATTAGGAATTGAACCAAATAATGCAATAATCTTAAATAATCGTGGATTAACTTATCGACAGATAGGCAGAAGTGAAGAATCATTTGCTGATTTAAATAAATCATTAGAAATTGACCCAAATTATGCAACAGCTCTAATTAATCGTGGATTAACCTACCTCGAAACTAGCAGATTTGATAAATCACTTGCGGATTTAAATAAATCACTAGAAATTGACCCAAGTAATACATTTGCGTTAAGCAATCGTAGCGCTGCTTATTATTCCCTTTGTAAATTTGAAGAATTCCATGCAAAGATCAAATTATTATTAACAGATCCGAATAAATTATTAGATCCAAATAAGTTATTAAAGCTTTCAAAACTTGATATAAAACACGCATTGGCAGAGTTGAATAAATTATTAGAAATTGATCCAAATAATGCGTCGGCATTAAATAATCGTGGCGTTGATTATGATGCGCTTAGTAGGTTAGCACTTGCAGATTTAAATAAATTATTAGAAATTGATCCAAATAACGCAATGGCATTAAATATTCGTGGAAATTTTTATCAGGAGATGGGCAGACATAAAGAATCACTCTCAGATTTTAATAAAGCATTCAGATCATTTGGAATGAAATTGTATAACGATAATATGGATATGACTTATTTAGGGTTTGGAACCTGTGCAAATTGTAAAAACCGCAACAGTGGATTTTTTTATTGTCATTCTTGTGATCCTAAAATAAGTCAATTGACTAGTGGAAATTCCGAAATAGATGAGTTTATAAAAAACGCACAAAAAAATTCCAATTACTATAATAAAGTAATCGAATTTATACCATATGACAGATTAAAAGATGTTAAACGAATTGGTAAAGGTGGCTTTGGAACAGTTTATTCTGCAACCTGGATTGATGGTAAACGGATATATAATAAAGGTAAATTTATGGGTCCAAATTACGAAGTATTATTGTCTCGCGAACAATGCACAGTAGCTCTTAAGAGCTTAACTGGAATTCCGAATGTTTCATTAGGTTTTTTTAATGAGGTAAAGGAAATAAATTAATTTATTGTATATTTTAAATTAAATAAATCAAATACTAATTATAATAATTTAATCATATTAGTTCAAAATACATTATGAATGTCAACTTAATAGATATAATGTGGATAAATATGGAATAGAAATATATGGAATAACTTATGACTCTGATAAAGACGAATATCTAATGGTTTTTGAATATGCTGATAAAGGAAATCTCCAGCAATATTTATCCGCAAATTTTAAAACACTTAACTGGAGCCAAAAAATAATGATCCTTTGTTCAATTTCTGATCATTTAAATAACATTCATCAAAGTTATATTCATGGAGATTTTCACAGTGGGAATATACTAATGGTTAGTACTAAAAGTATTGATAATTTACCTTATGTTATAGGTGATAAATTAGCAGTTATTTCACTAAATATAGGCGATAAAATAACTGTAGAGCCAAAAATTTCAGATTTAGGACTATCTCGAAAAATAAGTGAATCTAGTGCAAAAGAAGTATATGGTGTAGTGTCCTATTCGGCACCTGAAGTTTTAAAAGGGAATCAACCTACAAAGGAATCAGATATTTATAGTTTAGGTGTAATTATGTCAGAAGTATCAACAGGGAAACTACCTTTTGAAAATAAATCACACCAAACAACTGGCTTTAAAATTGATATAATCGATGGATTGCGGCCAGAATTTGCCTTAGGAACGCCTGATGTTTATATAGAACTTGCAGAACGATGTATGGATAATGATCCAGAGAAACGGCCAACCGCTAAAGAGGTTTATGAGCAATTGCAAGAATGGGAAATAATTCTTAATAAAGAACAAGAAGAACTAAATGAAGAACAAATTAAAATACAAAATAAGTTTTTAGAAGCAGACAATATTATTTCTACATTATCGACAATTTCACAAAAACATCAAGATGCTGTATATACTTGTCTGTCTATTAGCGAACTTGATAGTTTTGAAATATCCGAACTAACGAATGGTCTAGATATTTTTGAAGCATCAGAACTAACGAATGGTCTAGATATTTTTGAAGAATCTGACAAACTAACAATGGTCTAAACATTTTATTAGATTAAATAGTTTTTATTAATTCACACTAGTTATGTGCAGTTTTTATACAATGCACATTTTTTATTTTATAAATATAGATTATTTAACAGGAGAAACCGTCAATGTGGTCAATAAATCCTTAAACTAATTATATTATTTTAAAAATTGTAATTTAATTGGTAAACAATTACATGCCGAAAGTGCAATACTCAAGTTATATCACTATCTTAGATTAATATTGTAAAATTATTATATGCCTATCTCATATTGGGCTGATCGTCGAATACGTAATAAATGTTACTATATATTTGTAAAAAATTGTTTACCCTATATGGCCGTACTTTATTTTTCCGCATATCGACGTAAAAACAACAATTGTGTACGGTTCAGAACAGTAGGAACCGTCGATGTTACACGACTGAACCTTCACCCGGCATAACATATAAAAAAATTATTTTACAATACCCGATCATTCCGCTAGTATAAGTTATGATTATAATCGCACACCGGGTGAAGGTAACATTGACGGTTACTCAGCAGATATATAAAATATACGATTAGATTTAGTGTATAATTGCCTGATTTCATCATGGTCTTATCTGTACGTATTATATCGATGCACCTGAATAATACAAACAAAAAAAGGCGTATAGTTTAAATCATTTGGACAAATGGCATATATATAATTACATGAACAATTATACAAGCGGTGCCGTCACATAGGGTTGGGATTAGCATTTTATTAATCGCTGGTATATATTTTTAGTAAATTGTCGCTTGGCGTGATGTCGGCAGAATAAACTGTCAAAACAAGAGTTACTGTTGCTACATCGTACTAATTTTTTTATATTAAGTAAATATTGGACAGTTCGAACTAATCTGGACTAGTCCAAAAATTGTCCAAGGTCAATGAGGTTTTGTTTATAGCGAGACTTATAAATAATTCTATGAAATCAGAGATTCAGATTTGATGATAGAATTAAACTAAGTCATATCAAATCGAACCGAATCGAATCAAATATATGTTAGCAAACGCATCAATATACAAAAAAAAAAAAAATTTAAACATACTTTAAAATTTATTGTCAATTTCAAGAAACTTTGATCAAACGTTTTTCTTTATTAATTTTTAATAGGTTTTATTTATACGTACAATTTTTTATTAATAGGTTTTATTTATACAATTTTTATTAATAGGTTTTAGTTATACAAATTTATACATTTAATAAAAATTTCGAAAACAATACATCTAAAATATTATCTATATATTTCTTTATTTACATCACTATTTAATCCACGTTTTTTCTTCTAAATATTGTCGGTTTGAAATTATACACGCCGTTTAGGATACTTAGTTTCAGCTAAAAAAAAATTTAGCTTACTTGTCCCAGTCACCGCGTAGAGGTGTATCCATGACCAGGTTTATAACAACCCGGAGTTGTATCCAATAATGGACGTAAGCATGAGTGAATAATAAATACTCACTCAAGAAAAGCTCAAAAAGAGCAAAGGGGATTAAAAGATACATGTCGACGTTAACTATAGAGTAACAGAAAATATTATATAAAAACCGGAAAGCTTTGTAGATGTAAAGACAAGAAAAAAAAAAACTATCCTAAAAAAATAAGTCGTTCCAGCCTTGGGAGCGCGATAAAACTCCGAATTGCTTCTTCGTTTTACCATTCCGATTCAGCGGGCCGGTCGTAACCTAAACCCAGCCATCATATTACTCCCGCAGCCAAAACCCTACAAAAAAGAGCAAAACTTTCCGTATTTCTGTGGGTTAGTAATATTTTCTGTTACTAACTATAGATAACGGAATAATACATGATATTAAAAAAACAAGACTGATGAAAAAAAAGATTATCATCGTTATATATATAGAGATTGCTGATCAACACGTGCGAAAATTGTTTGAGTCGTGATGTTTAATCAATCAGATCGAAGGATCGGGTGTAACGTGAAAATCACGATTTTGGCTTTTTTTTTTAAAAAAAAACTCCAATAACTCGAAATTTTGCCTATGAAATTGCCTTCTGCGTTCTAACAAAAAAAATTATTTGCAAAATTTTGGAAATTTTGGAGTATTATATGTTCTTATTTAGCTTCGATTATAACCCTAAAGACGTTGTTTATTAATTTAAATCTTTTGCTTAATTCGATTGTTTTGATTTTATATGTTACATATAATATTGATTTAGCCAATCAATATCGTAAATTTTTGTCATGTGAAAAATATCACATGTTGATTAAAAAAAAGAACGATATTTAAATTTTAAAGTTCAAAATAACTGTTACCAAATATTATTGTTAAGTAAGTAAGCAAGCATGTATTTATTAATTTAAATCAAGATTGATTTTTTCAATAGTATTTATTTTTATTTTATTTACAAAACCTCAATTATTCATATATTTCAATTTTCAAAAGAATCTTTATGCAAATACATATAATAAAAAAATATATATATATACTAATTTCTCCTACACTACATAATTAAATGTTATTTTGCCTTTTTTTTTTTTGCGCAACAAAACTAGATTTTGTTAATGTAGTAATGGTTAATTACTTATAACTTCAACTGGCGAAGTGCAATATGAAAGTTGTTGGATTAAGATGGATTAAACGAATATGTTGTAAGAACTTCAAGTTTCTCTAATAGTTTTCACATTTTACAGATGGGATAATCTACTTCACAGTTTACAGATGAGATAATCTACTTGAGCTTCTGAAAAAAGTATTGTAAAACATATAAAAAAAATCCTTAATCAATTGTGATCTACGTACAAAATCGGACGTTCTTACCTTGAGACCCGACCCTTATGGTTGTAAAATAACTTTTAGTGGAGCCCCTATAGTAAATGTGAAAAAAGAGGATCTAAAAGAAAACCGTAAAAATTTTATCAGCAAGGTATTGGAACAGAATCCTAGTATATCTTTGAGTTGTAGAAATGATTTTAATGATATATATTGATGCAACACTTCTTTATTATGAGCAAAACCATAAAGAAAATATCGTAAGCCGATTTGTAAGAGGTTCTATAATATTAGATGCAAATTTAATTATACAGAAGGAATTAAAATAACAACATAAACAAAAGGTAAAGATAATAGACATCAAAATCGCGTAAAAATAAAAAAAATGGCGAGGTCACCGACCCCCTTCTTTTTATTAAATAAAAAATTGTTACCGGAACAACAATATACAAATAAAAAAAACATATATGTTCCTTAAGGGACACACCTTAACGGATCATGTTGGTGGGGTTTACATTTGATCTAACACATTCTGTTGCTGATCGGGATTTATCCAATCATTATCATCATTGTCCCTATTACATTCTAAGCTTTCTTTTGACATTTTTCCTCAGGTCTTATCATCTAAAATAAAAAAACCTAGTTCTGATAATTATATTTCAACACGAATGTACTGGTATGGCATGAGGGTTTACTTACAATATAAAAATTCTCTTGGCTTGTATTATCGTTGTGATTTAGAATAGTTTGGGATCTTATTTTTCTTGTTTTTTGAGGATGATAATTTTTTTATTGCTATTCATTATTCGTACCTAAATACAAAAAAATAGTAAGTAAAAATTCATTCTCATACCCTCGATTAAATGAAAAATAATTATAGACGAGTGAATCAAGTAAAAAATAATTATAGACGAGTGAATCAAGTAAAAAATATATCTGTGCAAAAAATAACGTTATTGATAACTTATCTAATCGGAAAAGGTTTGTGATTTTATTATACGTATATCATATATGTATGTATATATATATTGATAAATCTTATAAAAAAAAAAAATCATAATACAGTAGTATAAAACTAAATAAATCAAATTCGAGGACTAATTCTAACTTTCAACTCTTGACAAGTAGTAGTTAGGGTAGTAATAATTTTTAAAGGTTCATTCATATTCACCAACTCAATATTATAATCTTTATAAACTAAAACCATTAATAAAAGTGCCTCAGTTATTGCTAAACTTTTTCCAGGGCAAATACGTTTACCTCCACCAAACGTCATTAAGGCAGATTTATCATGATCATTATTATAAAACCTATCCGGATCAAAAACTTTAGGATTATCCCAAAACTCAGAATGATTATGTGCACCTTTAATATTTAAATGAAAATTTGTACCAGCAGGCCATTTGTATCCTGAAATTTCACACTCTTTAGTAATGTGACGTAATGTAAAAGTTATCCCCGGTGTCATACGACTTGTTTCCTTAATTATGGCATCACAATATTTTAGTTTTTTGAGATCTTGTAATACGTAAAATTTATCAAAAGATTTAGGTAAAATGGAATCAATTTCTAAAAGCATTCTTTGCTTTACATGAGGATATTTACAAAGATAATAGGTTATAAAGCAAAATAAATTTGCGGTCTAAAAAATTATAATAAACTAGATTTTAATACATAATGAATTAACAAAAAGTAAATATATAAAATATAAATAAAAAAGGTAATAAATACTCACAGTATCAGATCCACCTAAAAAAGCATCTAGCAAATTACCTCTTATTTCTTTATCAGTCATAGGTCTAAACTCGCCTTCTACAATAGTTTTTGCAGTAATTAAGGAAGTTAACATATCTGTTTTCATTTCTGTATCTTGAATTTTTTCAAATTCTTTTCTTCTCTTCTTAATAATATTTTCCAAAATTTCAAATAAGTAATCACGGTTATTTAAAAAAGAATTTGCCTTATTTTTGAATATTGGAACGTAATGCCTAATAAAAGGACCAATATGTACGAAGAACAAGAGACTTTCAAGGTATTTCACGAGTGCTTTGGTAAATCTATCACCATCACCGACCAGCGCATCAGGATGATCAGATTTGATCATGCTTTGTTTATTATAGTAGGAAGCAATTGAATACGTGCGTTGTCCTGTGACTATTATTGAAGTAACGTCATTCGTAAATCCATGAAGCCATTCAGAAAAATCGGTTTCCAAAGTCCAATTATTATTATTATTATTATTATTTGAAGGATTTTGCATTCCAAGAGATTGCCAATATCCACTCATTTCCTCATATAAATGGATTATCTGTGTCATGGATGCATCAATAAATTTAGATGATAATGCCTCGTTAAAGAATTGTCTATTATAATTCCAACTATTATAATTTTCATTAAAGGCGATTCCATGTCCATACATTCCAATTTCATCCATACCTTGAGTATATGGAAGTTTCATAAAAAATTCCGAAGGAGTAAAAAGTTTTTTAATATATTCTGGTCGTGAGAGAATGATATATCTGTGGTCGAGCATTACTTCACTGATATCACCATATTTCTGTTGACATTGTTCATAGAATTTGTTTATATCGTAACCAACATTGTGAAGGTTTCCAATGAATGGTAAAGGAAATGGACCAGGAAGGGGATTTGGACGCGTAAAATATTTGTAATAAAAGTGAAAGATATAAGTAATAGAAATTAAAATGAATAATTGTATAATGAATTCAATAATATTTTGAACAGCCATCCTTTATTTTGAGTGCTTATATGTTTAGAATTACAGATTTCAAGAACGAAGTGCAATGAAGTGCAACGAAGAAGAAGTAACCAATTTTATGGGATTAAATACCTTCCGCAATCTATTTCTTAAAGAATATTTCGCCATTCAAAAATCATTTGACAGAAGGTTTCATTTTTCATCAATGAGGTTTCATTATTGGTCAAGCATAATACCTTCTGCTTTCATTTTAGTAATTCAATGTAAAAGATCAAGGTATTATAATCTGTTGGTTAAATCTGAACTGACACATATACTTTAACTATGTATTAGCGATAGAATTTTAATTTTGGATAGGCCATAATCCATATTCGTTAACTAATCGTTTATCCGTTATCCATATCCGTTTTCATTTAGGTAATATGAGGTTTATTCCGTAAATATGGTATGGTTTAATGATGAGTGGAATGATTTGTGCATTTTCCCTGTATCGGGATTGTATGCTATGAAGTTTTTTATTACGCGTAAGTTTAAGATGCTGTCCAATGACGTAGTAATAAAAAAAAATGATAATTTACAATAAAAATTTGCGAGTTACTATTTCTACCATGGTAATTTGCTATTCACGATAATAAACGAAAAATTTTTGATAGGAGAATTACACATCAATAAGTTAATGTTTAATTTGCTATATTGTAGACAATAATAACGCGTTTGTAGCGTCACTAAAAATATTAATAAACAATTATATAATCAACCAATCAAATAACCATACAATATATGATCTTATCATGTTTTTTATAAGCGGTTTCAGAAGGGTTTCATAAGCAATTCATAAGAGATTTATAAGCAGATAAAAAAAAACTAGTCAATAAAATACGGGAATTGCGCAATATCACATAAATGATTGGACAAAATTTTGTTATCATTTAATTTTAATATTAAATATGTTCCACTAACGCTAAGGTGTGCGATATCAAATATAGTTAAAGTCAGTTATTTTATAACCTGAAAATTTTCCGAAATAAACACATGAACTTAAGATTTCTTTTTAATTAGTAGTCTACGCATATAGGAATGTAATATGTTTGATTCCTTTTGATACGCTCAGAGCATTTTTAAAAATTAATTGAATTTTCATGTGTTAATTTTATTTAATAATATACAAAATTCAAAAAATGGTTCTAACATTATAGAGCATAACAAAAGAAATTCAACATTTAAATTTTTACTATTTAATTTCGGAAAATTTTTAGGTATAAAAATTGACCTTAACTATGTTTGCTGATCATTTAATATCGCACATCTACTGTTTTCATCATGAGAACTCTCATAATAAATTAAGATTGGAAATTGTGGACACTTTTCTTCTACAGTATATTTTTTTGTATTCAGAAATTCCTTAAAATCAATGAATACAATATCGATATTTGATTAAATACAAATTATTCAAATCAGGGCTGGCAAAGTTTCCATAATTGGCGAAATTATTGGCAAAATTGTCGAATTCTTTATATCAAAATACATTAATTAATAGTTATTTGTGGGGTTCATACATATAAAAATTATGACAATGACGAAATGTTTAGCGAGATCTTTTTTTAAAAAAACAATTTAGACACTTTGTATACCAATAAATTTTGATCTATATCTTTTTGGGTTTATATCTTTTGGTTAATTGACTTATAATCAATGGATCACCAAATAATTATTATTACTGTATACTTTTGAATAGTTTTTTTTAACCATGTAGAAAAAATGTAGCCTGATTAATATCTATTAAATAACCAATAGATTTGTAACAGGGCCACCGGATTTTAGTATAGCACTAGTAATATCGTGACAACCACATAACTGAATCCGACCGAAATTGCTTTATTTTAATTCTACACGTCTATAAAATACGTAAAAAATAAAACTATTCGACCAGATTTGGTTATGTGGTCATCACGATATTACTGGTACTATTTTAGGTTCTACTAAAATCTGATGGCTCTGATACGTATGTTGACAAAATTTTCTGTAAAGTTCTAATCAAAATTGCTTTTGCTAGATAGTTTATGTGACCTATAATATAAATTTATATAACATTATCACTGACAGGGCTAATTGCAAAAGCCTTTAATCAATATTACTTTAACCACTTTTAATAGCATCTTGTTTTTATTTTCTTTTTAATTCTGAAAAATAATTTTGTCACTTTTATGTTATGATATATAATACGTATATATTTAGTAATAATTAAAATATATAACTATCTAATGGATTTATTTGTTTGCAAAAATTTTATTGTTTAAAAAATATTTGTAAAAAAGTTTAATCTAATTTTCAACAATATAATTTTTATTAAAACAAGAAATATATTCAAAATTAAAATCAAAGTTAGTTACTTTAAAATCCACAAGCAAACTCCAAACTAAACAAATATTAAATTTTTAACAAGATGAGAATTGTAATTAAAATTATAATTATTTTTTTCATATAATCCATTGTTAATTAATCATCCTATATGTATAAAAAATTGTTTAATATTATTTCAAATATAAGTAATATGTTCTTAAAAACTAATACTCCACAAAATCAAATCAAAATTTGAATTTGAATCAAATATTTGGATCGAATATTTTCAAATACATGTCACTCTGGTTATATCGACATTTTTGAGACATTAGTAAAAATTTTCAAAATGTCAATACAGCGATATTTTATATTAAAATTTGAAAAAAATGTCGCTATAGAAGATCCATGAGATACATCGAATTATAAATTATATTTTGGAATTTAGTACGTACGTAGAAAACCACATTATTTTTGCTTAATCAGTGTATTATCTTGTAGGTATGCAAAATGGTTTAATGGATTCAGAGATAAACTTGGTATTACAGAGACTTAGTCACTGAAATATTGGAAGACAAGATTTATGTTCATTAAATTTAATTGGTACGTATACACTGGAAATGACCGTCCTAATCAAACATCTTTTAGTTTGCCAATATGTAGATAGAATTTATCCTTAGTATCAATACGTTGTGTGATATAACTAATTCCAATTGATAAAATATATAATATTAAAGATTCGAGATAAATATTAAAAAAATCTAATTATAAAGTTGTATCATATTAAAAATTTAAGATGTGTAACGGTAAGGTTCGCGTAGAAAAAGATTGACAATTTATATAAATGATGTTAAATGAAAATCAGAATTTAACCTATATTTTCGGATTCAATTCTTCGGATTTTTTTAAGAATTGAACCTGATAAGTTTAAAAGCCAAAGCCTGGTATCATTTTATATATGGTTGGCGCATTAGTACTGTAATAGTTATATCCTGAGCAGTTGGGTATAAGCGAATTTTGCAGTAAAGTATAATCAGTCGTAAGCAGCAGATTATACTTACTGCAAAATTTCGCCTACACAAACATAACTGATTTATCCCCTACTTTCATGTACTTATTTTAGAATATAACCTGTTTTTTAAGATTAAATAGGATAATAATACTCAATCACCTAAATTAAAAAAATATATGTCCAATAGAAATAAGTATGTACATTAAAAAAGTTACATAGATGGAGTTGGCCAGGTGATAAATAATCTAATGAACCCCGAATGCTGGTTTTCATTAAGAATAGTACTTTAGTCATTTTTGATGATCAATCGGAAAATTCTCAAATTCCCCGACTGACATTTTCCTCATATATAAATTATTTATGTAAATTACGTATTATCGCAACAAGTGTAGCATAAATGCAGTGAGTACTTGCATGTATAATAAAAATCGAGATGTCATATATGGTAGCGGTAGTGTTACGACAATTACACTTACATTTCATGAAACCTTACGTAACGGTAAGTTTCGGACAATAAGATTTCATGTAAATTTTCTCATGCGATGTGTAAAGCTTGGCAAATGTTAATCTCGTCGCATCTCCATCAATTACTTTGGTGTTACCAACATAAAAAATTTCGTTACCTGGCGAGACAAAATACACTCAATTAGAAGCTTTATAATCACATTATAATATTTTAATCATTAATCAGATAACACTACCGCTAATATATTATTATTTACTTAAGTTCATGTCCGAAAATAACTAACCATATGAAGAGTATCATAAAGCCTATTTAAATGCAAAAAAAAATTATCCTAACATTCATTTGAAATATATATTTAATTAAACTAGAATTGCACGCCATTATGAATTTTAATTTTTCTAATTGGTCATCGAATATTCATTGAATTGAATCGGTGAATAAACCACTAATATTTTTCAAAAAAAACAAGGCATATTAGGTGCATCAATACGCGGAGGATTTTTTTTTTACGTATTGAAGATTTTATGTATGATCTTCATTCTAAAAAATTTTGAGTTCATTTCGGGATTTCCTAAATTTCTAAATTACATTCTAAGGGCCCAAAAATGAAAAGACTGTAATTACAAATACGGGCCCAAATTAAATTAATTACAGATAGTGCTCCTAATGGGATTGATCTGAGCGACCCGAAACTGACCCGGTTATAATAAATTTATTAGTAATAATAATGACCTATATAATAAATTTACTATAACTGGGTCAACTTCGGGTCATTCAGATCAATCCCATTAGAAACACTAATTACAGATAGGAGCCCAATTTTTGAAAAATATTACAAATAAGCCCAGATCTATTATTATAAAAATTATGGCTACAGAATTGCTGCGTCACACTAACACTATAGTAACTTCCTTAATTTTTGTCAAAAAAAAATGCAAAATTGTTTAAAAAAGACAAAATAAGAAAAATAACTTTAGAATAATAATCATATAAATTAACAATATGCAGTTGCTAGTACATTCACTTGTAGTCAAAGTTAACTATTAAATTATTACTATAAGAACTTATTAATTTATAAATAAAAATTATATGTAATAATAAAAACAAACAAAAAAAACTTTAAAAATTTATCTGTAACTTAAATTAAGATGATCAAAACTTATTTAAATTAGTTTTTTTTTTTTTGTATGTTAAAGTCCTTGCCTTTTGGAGAGATTTTTATTCAAGTTTATAGAATACAGATGCCTCTAAGAGTTTCCTTATATAAAAAGTTACAGCCAGTCTTTTAATGCCTAATTTAAGTAATTTACTTATATATTATTATATAAGTTTTATTTTAAGTATTATATTTGCAAGCTATTTATAGGTCTTGCTTATTTAAACTTTTTAAATATGCAATTTATCTTGTATTACAAGAACATCTTTAAAGCATTATCTCTTTAAGTTCTTAATTCTTATTAGTACTTTTAAAATTATTTTATCTTTGCAAAAAATTTACTAATGTCTGTTATGTTTTACATGTAGCTAACTTAATTTTATGCAATATATTATAATTATTTAATACTTGTAGTTACAGAATTATTTGTTTAACTGCTACATTATACTATTTTTACCTTTGTAAATTTTACTAAAATCTTAATATTTATTTTTGAACATTTTTATTATTTTTTACTAATTACTACTCAAAATTAACAGAATCTAACCAAACTACTAATTCAAATAATCTAATATAATATATTTCTGTATTCTTTTTCTTTAACAAATTTAACGGTTTAGTTGGTTATATATTTCTTTATATATATTTTATATTTAATTTATTTATTAGTTTTTTTGAAAATAATTTGTAAGTTTTCATTAGTCTAATAATACTATTAAAAATTTATATTATTTCTTTATTTAGAAATTTTTAAGTAGATTTTTAATTTTTTGGTTTTTTAGTTTTCTATACTTAATAGTCTTATTATAGGTTTGCATTAAAATTTTATATAATACTAATTATTAATTTATATATATATATATAATATTATATTTTGTATAGATATTCTGAGTTTTTAATAACAGGTAAACTTAATTTAATATAACTAAAGTTATAGATTTATAAATTTAATTGATTATTAGAAAACAATTATTATAATATAGATATAATTTTTAAATTTTGTTATAAATAAAATTTGAACATTAAATTTGTTACTTAAAAAATAATAATCTAACTATTATACTAACTATTATACTAGAATTGTTATTCTTTAAAATTATAATTTTTTAAATAATATTTATTATTTTAAATATATATAAATAAATTATTTAAAAATTTTATTAATTATTTATATTATTAAAAATTAATTACATTATTATAAAAAAATAAAAATAAAATAATAAAGTATAATTAAAATAATAAAAAAATAAATTAAATAATTATATAAATAAAAAAAAATTAGAAAAAAATAAAAATATAAATAAAAAAAACTTTTATTAATCTTAAATATTTAAAAAAATAAATTAATTTTTAATATTATAAAAATAAAAATATTAAATTTTTTATTTTTTTAAAAATATTAAGATAAGTACTTGCATTTCAGAATTTTATTAATGGTATATTTAGCTAATAGTTACATTATAACTACAAAAAATAATTATAAAAAATATATACAACTAGTTATTTGTACAATTTTAGTTATTGTTTAATTTAAGTAGTCTGCTTGAAGGTTTTATACTAGCTACTATATCTAAAATTTATTTGTAAGTTTCCTATTTAAACACTTTAGTTCTTATATTTACTTACTTATCTACATCTATTAATAACCCTAGTTAATACTAGTAAAAATATGCTATAATTACCAAGTTTTTAAAACAATTCACTTATATAAAAAACCTTGACCTTATACTAAACCTTTTAAAATCTTTAGTATTTTATTTTTACAATTAATTTAGTTATATTATAACTAAAACCAACAGTTGCAATTAAAGTATATTATTAAACTGCTATACTCTTATAGAGTTTATTCTAATTTTAATATATATATTTTTTTTTAACATATAAGCAGTCACCTTAGTACTTTATTAGGTTTTTGAAATTATATTTGTAACTACATAAATATCTCTAATATCTAAGTCTAGCATCACCCAGCTACCTTATTGGTACCTAAGTGCAACCTATCACATTACTTCGAACAGAAGTAAGCTGCTCATTTGACTACTTAAAATCCATAATAAAAGGGTCTTCTCACTTTTATGACAAGCCTTAACATTGTCTTTGTTACTTCCTTCTCAACTTGCTTTCTTTTTTTTCTTATTTCTTCTTTTTTCTCTTCTCTTTCTTTCTAATTTGCCTTTTCTCGTTTTTTTGGTTCCTTTAAATTTCCATCTTTTTTCTTTTTAGTTCTATCTGTTATTTCACTCTTTTTTTTCTATTCGATGATTTTTTTACAACGTATTCTCTATACTTGTTTGTAGAATGTGTTCTAGGCTGTTATTGTTACTGTATTTGCAAACTGCTGTTTTGATCTTGTGTTTAATAGTTTCGCTAGTTCATCTTGCATTTTTTTTTGGAATTAAGCCTTTTATTAATACTTCTCTATTTTAACTTTCTCTGTCTTTGTTTTTCTGAAGAGTGCTATATATAACACATATGGGGGAATTTGAATCTTTTTATCTTCTTTTAACTTCTTCTATGCTGTTGCAATGATTACTTTTTGGATTCTCTTCTAGAGATTTCTTTGCCTTTTACATACTGCCAAGTATGCTTGTGTCTCTTTTACTTTATCTTGGCATACTTGGTATTTTACTGTTGTATATATATCTGGCCTTCTTTTGTTAAGTTCTTTTAATGTCGAAAATTTATTTATTATGCATTTAATAAACACATTTCTTCTAGAGCTGCTTCTTCTTATTATGCAGTGTATTCCCTTGGTCATCTTTAATCTTTTCCAAAAATAAGTCCAATCATAAATTGTGATTTCTGCTTCTGGCTCTAAGCTTTTAATTGCTCTTGTTTCTTTCTACTCTGCTCCTAATCTTGCATTCATTACTAACTTGCAAAGCAGTCTTGCTGGTATGTCAGTTCTTCTGTTTTCCCACTCTAGGCAGTACTCTATTTCTTTA
>CAJVQA010004428.1:0-17586 GCA_910591915.1 Cetraspora pellucida
TTGTTTGCAGAAATGGGATGTGATGTATTAGCTGCATCTTCAAGAATACCAATACCAAAGCTTTTAGGACACTTTTGATAAAAATAGTCGAGATCGATAGTATCAGATGCAACTGTAGTTAAGGTTAGCATTTTTTTCTAAAAATAGATTTCTAAATAGGTTTTCCAAAAAGATTTGTTTAATTTAAAGGTTTCCAGACTAATTAGGAAACTTTGAAAAAAGTTTAAGCTTCAGGTAAGCTGATTAGGTGTTTAGAAAATTCTAATAGGTATCAGAAAAGTGAAATTTCTGAGACACCTCTGCAAATTTTTTCAAAATTGCCAATGAAAAAACCTGCAAAGAGCAAGTTTTTGTTTTTGCTTTTCACTTGTATTTCTATGAGTTTTGGTCTGTTTTGAACAAAATATATATCAAAATTTCTGACTTAGTGAGCTAAACAACTTTTGAATAGGCAATGTAATAGATTTAATTAGTAAAATATTGAGTAAATAGACAAAACTCAAAAATATAGTTCTTGAAATTTTCCCCAATATCCAGGTGTTATTAGAACTTGAAACATAGCTGCCTAGGAGTAGAAAAGTGTGCTGAACAACTTAAGAGGTCAAGTAAGGTTTACTTAGTAGAATATTGAGAAATAATTAAATGTCTTTTGTGTTTTTGGTATACATGATCTACAGAAAGAGTTAATTATATTTATATTTTTTATATATATTTTGTAGCTTTTACTATATATTATAATATTATTACTAAACTGCTAGTAAGACTGTAGTTATCTTATTATATTCTAATTTCTTATTACTTTTAATTTAACTATTACCTATTTGTTTACTACTTGAAATAATTTTTTCTTTTTTAAATTGGCAAACTTTTGCAGTTTTTTGTTCTTGTTGTTATTAATTTGATATATATAACTTAATATATTTTCTAATATTTTATTAGTATAACTAAATTTATTAAAATTCAAATTATTAATTTGCAGTTTATTATATATATATTTTTATTTATATTTTTATAATTAGTTTAGTCTATAATTTAATTACATATTTCTTGTAGACTTTTTTGTAGATGTACACTTCTTTGATATAAATTACTAGATTTTTCAAAATTGATGATAATCATTTGTATAACTTATTGTTGACAAAAATTTTTTTTTCTTAAAAATTCTATATTTGTTCTTTAAAAAAGTTTTTTATGATTTTATTTAAACCTACTAGTATGGTTATTTTTTTTATTTTTTTATTTTTTTTTTATTATTATAAAACAAAGAAAACAGCTTATCAATAAAAAATGCAATTAAATTATTAATATTTGAAAAACTATATGAAGCAAATAAGAATCTCAAAGACCTTAAAACTTTCTAAAAGTACTGTTAATGATGTAATAACATACTATAAAAGGCTAAAAAAGCTGTATTTTTATCTCATTCTAGACAACTTACTAAAGTAACTAAACATAATGTTTGACAACTAACTTGTATTTTAAAAAAGGATAAAAAGATTACACTAAATGTTTTGATGAACAAATTTGTTAAAATAAGCTTTATAAAAATATTTACATGAACTATTTTATAATGAAGAATTTTATAATCAGATTGGTTTAAGAAAACTATTTATAGATGAGAAGTTTCATATAACTTATATAAATTAGACAAATGCAAAAGTAGATTGAAATAAAAGATGAAAAAATATTATTTAAAATGATAAATTGAGGTTTGAAATATTTAAAGAAATAGTTATAAGTATGCTTAAAGAAAACTTCAAAAAAATTATAATATTAAATGTTTAGTTCCAATATTTAGGTTATAAAAAGTAGGCATAATAGTTTGAGGATGTTTTAGTATATACAGTCTTGGATCTTTAGTTTGGATTCATGACAAGATAAATTTAAAAAACTATATAAAAATTCTTAAAATTTATTATATACTCTATTTAAACAATTTAATAAATATAGTTAATCAAAAAAATTATATGTTTCAAAATGACAATACTAAAATTCATACTTTTAAATTTTCTCAGAAATGGTTTGACAAAAATCATATTGTGCAACTTCTATAGCCCTTATATAGTTCTGATCTCATTCCTATTAAATATTTGTAAAATAAATTAAAACTTCATATACATAAACAATTTCTCTACCAAGTGATAAGTTAGAACTTTTTAATTTGCTTTAGGAAAAGTAGTTTAAAATCAATAGTTCAATTTTAAAAAATGGTATTAAAAATATATATTAATATATTCTTACTGTAATTGTTACTAATAAGTACTCTATATGATATTAAATTATATAAATAAAGTTTATATATATAGTTGCTAAATAAAAAAATTATGATTCAAATTAATATGTAATTTGTTGAGAATTTACAAATTAAAAACCTGCAAAAAAAAATGCTCATTATATTGTTACTAAAAAAAATATAGTAATTTATATTAGAGAAATATATTGTTAGTTACATACTAATATATTATAAAACTAGTATTATGAAAAAACCTAGAACTTTAACTTATTATATACAAATATAATATTTATTATCTAAGTTATAATATATGACTGACTTAGGTATTATTTTTATAATATTTTTACTAGTATCTATCTAAGATATTTCAATTCTAATTAGATTAATACTTTATTACAGATTTTTTTTTTTATCTCTCTTTACTATCCTGAAGATCTTTAGACACTTTTAGAATCTGTCATATCTCTTAAAGGTCAAAATTATCATTCTGCAAAGATTATTAAACAGCATGAGGTTCCTGTATGTTACCAAACTGTAAGATAACTCATGTTTTATTAAGTCTATCATATGATGTCCTAGGTTCTTGATTCTGTAATATAAAATTTATTATCTCCTTTGGTTTGCAGTTTTTTAACTTCAAATAATTCACCAGCTAGATCATTTATAAATTTTGATATTCTTAATTCTATGTATTCTTAAATCAGGCTTTCTTAATGTTAACATTATTTGTTAACAGATTATACTTTATCTGATTGTTTCTGCCTCTGTGATTATGCTGATCACTATATTCTTTTTTGTATGAATCTTGTTTTTGTTTTTTAAATAAAATTCTCTGCAGATTTTTTTCAATCATAGTCCTAACAAAGTTTTTGTCACTCTCTGAACTTGAACTTATGACCTTGCAATTGAAACTTAGGAGGCTAACCACTGCACTATTGACCTATAGGTTTTTTACAGATTTTTTTTATATATATTACATTACTTACTACTTTAGTTTTAGCTACTACTTTATATTATACTCTTAATTAAGTACTTTACAAATTAGATACAGAGAGGTTAATTCTGCTTCATCTCTTGAAAACTTACTTATACAACACTACTATATAGCTAAACCTTCTGTAATGTTATTGTTACAATAGTGCTTTTTCTTTGTATAGTTGATCTTCTAAAAATTTCTAATTTATTTTTGTACTTTATCTTGAAACTTTTTATAAGGTTTTACATTTGATTTGACTTTTATTTTTAGGTTACAAAATTAAAATTCTAAGATTTTGACTTTAACCCAACTTAAATTGTTAATCTATTATTATACTTTTTGTTTTAATTGCAATCTTTTGAATTTTATAATCTCTATAATGTTTTTATAGATTATAATTCTTTTCTTTAAACTATTACAAATTTATTAATTTAATCTTCTATTTTCTATTTATTTTTGTTATTACTACTGCATTATCTACAAGAGAGTATCATATTATTGTAAACACTTTTTAAATATTTATAACAAGTTAACTAAAGAAGATATTAGGCTAAAAATAATATATTCTATTCACTAAATCTAAGGCTTTTAAATAAAAAAAATTCACAAAATTTTATGCAATAAAACTCAATAGGTTTTTTTTAGTAATGTTAAAGTACTAAATCAAAATATTCAGTAAATATTCAGTAAAATATCATAATTTTTTGAAGAATATTCGAATACATATTTTTTTGACCAATAATACCATTAAACCACTGAAACAAATTTATTATACATTATAACAAAAGAGTAGAGTATCCAGACTCCTTCTATGTACAATTGCTAAAAAAGCAATATCTATGTATTCTATATACACGATCGATGCGAAAAAAGAAAACTAAATCTAGTGAATGAAAATGCATGTGAGAACATGAATTGTAAAATTGTTATACAACTATTTACAATGCTATTATATCAAGTGCCACTAATTACTTATATACAACTATCACATCAAGCAATAGAAAAACTCGTTACATAATTTAAAAAAATAAAAACAAATAATACAAGTTAACCTTCACCATCCTTATCTGTTTTGGCCTCAAATGATTCAGTAAGTATCCGATCGTCATCGATCATTTTTTCTATAACATCAAACTCACATTCTAAACCATCAAGCCTATCAATCATATCCTTCTGCCACGAATCAATATACAGGAGCTTTTTGTTAACGTCATCGATTTCATAACTTATCTTATGTGGTCGCTTTAATCGCCTTGTGCTTCGGGCCCTTGCCAACGATTGCGCTTTTACAATTTCGAGTGCACCTTTTAAACTTCCTTCGATAATTTTCTCGGTGAGCTCCTTTTGTTTTAAAATTTCAAGTATTTCAAAGTTTCTTAATATTCTATGTTGGGACGCTTGACCAATATCTGATGCAAGTGTTGCGAAAGTTACTACTTTTTTTCCGGATTTCGGTGAGTTGTTAACATTCACAGGGATCTCAGAATAATTATTACTAATCCAATTCTCACCATTAGAATCAGAATAATTTGATCCTTTGATCATTTTAAGGATAAATTCAACATCATCTTCTAATTCTGTCTGTTTTTCGAGTTGAGTCGCAATATGTGCATCTCGATCAAATCTGCTTTGTTCGATATTTTCTAGAGTGCTTAGAAATGGAGATGGTTCTAGGTTCATTATATCATCATGATCACAGATAACTAAATATAGGAATTAGAAATTATTATTTTGCATAGAATAAAAAAAAGAAACAATTTTAACCTTTAAACTAACCTTCATCGATTTGGGTTGATTTAATTTTATTAAGAGCAATGGAAATTCTACCTTGTAAATCATTGATCGCATTGTTAACTTCGGACTCAATTCTACGGACATTGGCTTCATCAAAGTTTTTAAAAGTATCTGCTTTATGACCTCGCAGTTTAGCATTAGTATAGAAAGTATCGTGAATATAAGTAGTTTCAGCAAGAAGGCGACCGTTGGGATGTCGATTACTTTGACTTGACCTAGATCGTTTGCCAAGTATTTGTAAATTTTGATAATTTATATTTTTATTCTGTTCAAAAGCCTCGGTTTTATCTTCAACACATCCACAAGACCCAATTATTGGGGAACTTGTAACATTATCATTATTAACTTCGGTCAACGAAGGTTTTGATTTTTTATTAAAGTGATTAATATCACCGCGAGTTCTAAACTTTAGAAATTTTGACTGGGGACGGTCTAATTCATCTTTAAGTTGTTTAGAATCTCTGCTGGCAGGAATAGGCGAATTATTAATCTTAATTTTCTGAGAAGTTCCATCTCGTGTCCTTTTGCGGGATCCGGTGGTGCTCGTAATTCTCTCCCGACTAATCGAAGAAAAACCGTCATTAGGATCATTGGAATCTTCCGAATCAGAATCACATTCGGTTATATGTGTTTGTTGCATAAAAATCCACATAGAAACCAACGCTACCAAGGTCATTCCACCAATATATGCTATAGGACTGAATCATAAAATTCAACATAATATATATCTTATTGATAAAAAGTTTAAAAAATTTCAGTCAAGAATTTTTAGAAGAAATAACTACCGATACTTCTGCATACTAATGTACGCAGAAGAGGAAAGCCAATTACTAATTAAAGAAGAGGTTGTTCCGCAACGAGCGTTCTTATACAAATATCTAATCATCAATTAAAAAAAAAAAAAGGAGAAAAAAAATTAATTCGAGAATTTACTAAAAAAGATGATTTGGTACGTTACACCTACTTTTGTTTTTCCATCGGTAGGTAAGGAGAGATTGAACGAGGACAAATCATTCATTTGAAAAACCGGAATGACTATTTATAATTAATTGAACAACGATAAGGGAGTCAATTATTATGTACGCAATCATTAAAGATTTGTAAATAGGGAAAATGATTTTCATGTTAAAAGTCGCGTACCAGTCAGCTGATCTTTGTACCAGGTCTCTGGAACTGGCGCAGAGCTGGGGCTTTTAACAGTTGAGAGCAACCACCAAGCAAGCAAACGAGAGATATAAAAGTTTAGGTGGATATTCTCAAGTCTTTATGATTTATTTTTTTTTTAAAAAAAAAAGATTAGGTATCGGAGAAAAAAGGATAATTTACGTATATAAGAAAATATATACGAAATAAAGTATGTCACCGTATCACCCAAATTAAATTCACCGCAGGTACCTGATGCAAAGTTAATATATAAAAAAGGCGTAGATAATTTTTTTCGTTAGAGGAAGGCATGCAGTCTTTCACCAATAAAATGAATTAATATAGATACAACACGCAGGATGAAAACATAAATAAGGAGATTAGAGGGGAAAAAGACGATATCTCAAAGAAAATGTACAGATCAAACCTTTTTATTTTATTACAATTGTTTGAATCGACTATTGTCACATGAAGATCTAAGTGTAACGATGAAAAAAAAATAAACAGGATTTCTCGAGAAACTCGGAAAAAGAGATAGTTATCGATTTTTGGCGTAAAAAGATACTTAAAAATTGTATTTGATTTTCCTTACAATAATGGACTTTTTTAGAAACTTTGTGAGGTATGCGCCGTTCTTTAGTTCCGATTAAGTGATACAACATTATGTCTGTGTTCGCGGTACCAAGGGTGAAGTACGTATTAAAATCGATCAACGCGGCCATTATTACATATTTAGGGTTTGAATATGTAAAAAATGATTTGTTATGTGACCATTGTAGGATATATTCTTCACAAAAACGTCATCCAAAGTTGATGGGAGATCAATTTGCCTTAAAAGTCTGCCATTTTTTTGGCATGCATTGTTTGAGCGCATATAGATAAAATCTAATCTTATACAGTAAGTGATCTAGTCCAAAATGCTTTTCTGGAGTTCTTTTTCCGGTACTAACATTTATCAAATTAAAGGACCTTTTTAGATCATAAGGTTGTTATCCGGATGCGGAAACGAATTGCCCGCGTTAATCATCAATGGCTTACTGTGTACCATTTAGAACAATAGGCTTTATAATTTAGGAATAATTGTTAAACTCACATGACGATGTTTATCCTTCTAGTGTCATATGTCACGTAAAACATTACTTAAACAAAAATTTTATTTATAGATGTTTATTTCCTCGAGGATTATGATCATTGCAACTTCGCTGGTATTACGTACGTACGAACGTGTATACGGTTCTATTGGTTCTATTAGATAACCATTATGCATTTTATCTTGATCATGTGGAATGTCGTATCGCGTCTGTACCAAATTGTGAATTTCATTTTTCGAATGATAAATATCGACATAAAAAATCTAAAAATCGATCTAACTTTTTTTAGAGACAAGGTTTTTTGAATAAAGAAATTATTAAAAACTTTAACCTACAATTTCGAATCTTTTACTTAATATAGAAATATTATACATCCTAAATAGGTGTTATTATCACGTAGTCTCCTTTACTTCGCTTCTTTCAGACTTTACGTAAGTCACACGAATATATTATATGTATAAATAGAATTCTGAGACGGTTAGCTTGCATTATTAATATAGTGCAATCCTAATGATATTTAATTCTGGCCTAAATTATGCGGACTGAAAATTTAGGCCCTTAGGGGTAAAAAAATAAAGTTTTCAATGCACACTGGGATCTTTAGTAGATAACCATACGAGATTATGTAAGTTATGATTTCTAATAGTCAAGTGGTCTAATTTAATGATTAGAAAAGTCATAATCTTGTAAGATCATTTTACCAGTAAAGATCCCCTAAACCATTTTTAATTTCTATAGGTATAATTTAGTTATCGTACTGTCGCCCTAGGGCATTATTTTAGAAATAAGAGTAGATCATCTCTCAATTTAATTTATAATTTATAATTTTAATAATAACTAGGTTCTTTTAAACTTCCGACTTTTAAACTAACGCCCCGGGCGCTATTACATACAGTAAAGACTTTGCCAATCTACATCATAAAAGGATTAATGATCGTCTATATTATTTACAGTATAGAGACTGGATCTAAGCTTTATTTATTATTAAGTATATTATAATTATACCGATAAGCCAAAATTTTATCGAATTATTTTTATCTACATGTTGATATTCGATATTGACCCATCATAGATACGATATCGATGTTGATTTGTTGAAAATGACTGGTTAGAAGGTTGCCATAACGTGATGACAAATCATTCCTTTTTAAAATCTCACCTTGTTATTCCGAAAGGGAAGTTTTAAATCAAGTCGATTGATAAAAAGATCTGAAGTTTCAAGATAAACAATCTACTCTTGTATTGGAGACAACGGTTAGCGGACCCTTTCCTAACCCAGATATATGTTTAAGCTTTTTTTTATTTTTAATTTTTTTATTTTTAATTTTAATTTTTTTAATTTTTTAATTTTATTTTTAATTTTTTAATTTTTTAATTTTTATATATATATCTTCTTTTTTTTTTTTGAAACAAAGTATGTAAAGCTGTTTAAGCAATCACCGTCTACACTTTTTTTCGTGTGTGATTATTGTTGCAAGATTTCAAATAAATATAAAAGTAAATACAAAAGATTATTGGAAAAATATAGCAGATTAAGAGGAGAGATGCCTCGCGCACTATTCTGCTCATGATTCCAGTTCCTCTTCGGTTCTTGCCGACTAAAAATTGTTATATTTGTTATCAGTATCAAAAAAGTGATGACATTCTTCTTCTATTGTCTCAATTCGGCATAGCCCGATCCGAAGATCTGATAATCTTTCACGGATAGTCCAAGCATTCAGATCGAGAGTTGAGACTAAGAATATCGCACGTGATATACATCATGCACGGGATTTTGAACCCCAAGTGTTGTACATTTTGACTGTGCTGAGATTCTCTTTATTCATAATATATAAAATAATCAAAAGTGAGCAGTTCAAGTGTTTTTTCACTTTCAATTGCATGTATTTTACTTTTTCGATTGACGCGGCTGATGCTGAAATTTGAACCTATTTTGATATGAAATTTTAAAATTTTCTGGGGGTTTTTTTTAGAGATGGATTAGGATTTTGGGCTAAATTTGATAATTAAATATATATTTGGATTTTAGCTGGGCTTATATTTACAAATCGAGATCTCGAATTTCAGCATCAGCCCCGACAAATATTGAAACTAGAAAATACAAACAAAAAAAAGCATTTTCTTTATAACAAAACTTATAAGATTGTGTATTTGTTGCAAAAATGCTTAATCTAAAGTTTTTTTTTAAAAAAAAATTTAAAGAGTTAAGAGATAAATCGCGATTAAAGGGTATAATAAATAGTAAATCTATAGTAAAAATAGTTTTTCTATAGGGTTGGGGTGCAGCTAGCTTGCAATTAAAAGGTTTTTTTCAGCTAAACAAACCTTCTTTAAGTTTCTGATAAATATTATAGTGCAATTATTACGATTCTAATAGTGATAGAATTATTAAATCAGTTTAGTAGATCGCGCGTTGTCATTTTTTTCCCACTTAAATTTAATAAAAAATTTATTACTCGATAAAATACCTATAAAAGATAAAAATACATGTACAGTCAAACCTTCATATATGCACCACCATAAGTGCGCATTTGTGGAGAGTGTGCATTTATAGAGAGTAGTTTTATAAGAGTTCTTATTAGTTGGGACTGAGGTATAGAGTGTGCATATATAGAGGTTTGTCTATATTAAAAAACTAGCTTAAAATTTACAATTTTTAACGAAAAATAAAGTATACCAAATTTTAAATTAATGAAATAACAAATTATATATATATATATATATGCAAACTCAAATTTTAAACATCTTGGGTATTCAAAACCTGTTTTTTTAAATTTTAGGTTGTTGGCTTTTTTCATTACTTCAAACAAAATTATGAACAGAAATTATATTGTGCAAAGATACCGTGGATTGCCGTATAAAGATCCAGGTCTCTTGCATTCCACAATGTCAAAACCTATAATCGACGTCGAATATAATACTGTACATGATTGAGATTTTATATCATTAAGAGAAAATTTTAAAGGGCACTCATATCTCTTAATGATCTGATATTTGAAAAAAAACTGCATTTGGTTATTGTAGATTCCGCAATTCACACCAGTACATTGGGGTCTACGGGATCTTGTATACGGCAATTTACAGTACTTCAGAAAAGTACCCAACTACGATATTTCGACTTATAGAATTTGGAATTCCCAAACTTCATCCAATGTTTAATTTGTGTTAACTAAATAGTATCGACTTTAAAAATGGTTAACATCTGGTGTGTATGTAATTAAAGTTATATTGTTTGATAGTTAATTATCGAGGAATTAAAAACTTATTTGAATTAATGTTTACGGTTCTAAATATTCACAAACGAGAATAAATCGTACGTAACCTCAAATTGGAGAATTTGAGTTAATTATTCAGATTTGAGACAAATTAAACTTACATAATTTTAGGATTTACAGTATATAACGTGAGTTAGAATATAAATTTAGGAGATTCTTATCCTAAAAATTTATCCAGTATGGTTAGAAGCATTGAGATATCGTCATGAATACAGATTAATACGTAGAAATTATTAATCTTGTGAATTCAAGGGTTAGATTATATATTAGAGATTCTGCACAAATCAAATGGGTCAGTCTCTACCGTTATGGGGCTTCGGAATATTTATTCGGCCATATTCTTGAATAGGTGCTCTACTCATAGTATAAGCTGGGTACATATATATATGGAGGTTTGACTGTAATAGATTTCTGAATTTGGGAAATTGTTCCCGAAACCCCAAATACTACTGTAAAATTTGGTGTTATATGTGGAGATAAAGGCTGTAACGATGGTGAAAAACGTGCAATGATAGAACTCTAAATTTAAATTTGGATCTATGCAATAGGAGTTCTACTGCAAGGATTCACAGTAATTGATCCGACGCATCTACTAGTCAAATTTGGCTCATAATAATTTCTTTGATTTGATTGGTTAATAAATTAGCCAATTACATGAATATATTGTGGTCGATCTCCGTATAAATATCTGAATGTTTAGATTAAGAATATCAATAAACCGCTTTTATACTCAGTAATATTTAATCATGAGTAGCACTGGAGGACTTTATAGAAGACCGATTAACAAAAGCAAGATCCGAAAGAGGGAGAGAGACAGCGATGTAAAAGAAGAAATGCGTGATAGAGAAAAAAGCAGTGATCACAGTCGCAGTCGTATAAGTAGAAGTGATTGGGATTCTACACCAACAAGGTCGATCACACCTCGATTCTCTGGTGGTGGCTTAACTTCTCGAAAAGGTAAAAATATTTCATCTAAAAATTACTTTGTGCCTTTTGACTTACATTTTATTAAACATAAAATTATTAGAATATCAACCCATGAGGGATTTTCCAACTCCCCGACTTGCATCGTTTGATAATGATATGGAATTTGCATATAATCAAGACGATGAAGACATAAGCCATGATAGACGCGAGTGGGAAGAAGAGCAACGGCAACTAGATCGTGACTGGTACAGCATGGAGGAATCGTCTGGTGTAAGTGCTAATTTATTACAAATTCAGAATAAGTGTATAAATATTTAAATGTTTAATTTATAATTCAGGCAATGGACGATACGCACAATCCTTTTGCTGACTATTCGGACTTTGTTGAGAAAAAAGAGGATGAACTCGCTCAGAGACAGCTTGTGTGTGTGATTTCTATTCAATTATTATAATTATTACAATCAGACTTTCTTAAATGTAAATTCCTAAATACAATACTTCTCGAAATGTAATCCGACTTCAAATTATGCATTTAGGGAGATTTGATTGTAAACTTTATTTTGTATTCTGGATTATTCTATACTAACTATTTAATCTATTTAAATTAGAAAAAGCTTACTGCAAGACAGGAGCAGTATAACAAAGATAATGAACTCTGGGAAACAAATCGTATGCTTACTTCCGGTATCGTGCAGAAGAAAGAAATTGATTTGGATTTCGATGGAGATTCGGAAGTGAGTATATAAACGCTCAACCTTTTAATTAAAATTAAACTGATTAACTCAAACCTAACTATTGATTTATGTAGGCACGTGTGCATTTGTTAGTACATGATATTAAACCACCATTTCTTGACGGTCGCATGGTTTTCACAAAACAATTGGGAACTGTACAATCTGTAAAGGATCCTACTTCCGATCTATCTGTCTTCTCTAGGAAAGGGAGTCAATTAGTAAAAGAAAAGAGAGAACAAATAGAACGTCAAAAGGTTTGTCATCAATAACATCTATATAATCCTTATGTCTGTGTGTTGGGTATTAATGTCATTTTTTATGATGCTATCAACAGGCAGCCAAGAGTGTTGTAGATGTTGCAGGCACTGCCTTGGGTAACATTATGGGAGTTAAAGCTTCTGATGAAGACTCTGCAGGTAAGCTTTGTGTAATTCGAAATTTATTTACATAAGTCAAAAATCAAGTTGACCTACTTTAATTGTTGTTTTTTCTTTTCTTTTTGAAAAAAAAACATATATAGCACCGCCTACAAATCCAGCAGGCGAGATGGAAACTCCTAAGGGTGATTCACAATTTGCATCACATTTAAAGGCATCCGAAGCCGCCAGTACCTTTTCTAGGTCAAAAACTCTTCGTGAACAACGAGAATATTTGCCTGCTTTTGCAGTTCGTGAAGAACTATTGAGAATAATTAGAGATAATCAAGGTACCTTTAATTTTTACTCGGTAATAACTTTTATTTTCTTTAAATTTCCCGAAGGCTTATGTAATACTCTACTGCTTGTAGTTGTTGTCGTGGTTGGAGAAACTGGTTCCGGTAAAACGACACAATTGACACAATACCTTCACGAGGATGGATATGGCAATTATGGCATTATAGGTTGTACGCAACCTCGTCGTGTTGCTGCCATGTCTGTTGCGAAGCGTGTTAGTGAGGAAATGGAAGTGAGTTTTAATCCTAATTATTATTATTATTATTATTATTGTTTTATTGTTTAACATAGAATGATATTTATATTTAGTGCAAACTTGGAACGACTGTGGGATATGCTATTCGTTTTGAAGATTGTACTTGCGAAAGCACAATAATTAAATGTGAGTGCTTTATACTTTCAATTGCATTTTTTACTCTTAAATACAAATTTGCTAATTCTTTTCATATTTTATATTCAGACATGACAGATGGTGTGTTACTACGTGAGTCACTTAAAGAACCTGATCTTGATCATTATAGTTCTATTATAATGGATGAAGCTCATGAACGATCTTTGCAAACGGATGTTATAATGGGATTATTAAAACAGGGTACGTGCTTTTATTAGGAAACCGACTAACTTGATTGGGTATTTAAAATTAATGCTAATCTTTCTATTCAGTACTTACGCGTCGGCGAGACTTGAAACTAATAGTTACATCTGCAACTATGAATGCTGAAAAGGTATTTACCATGAATTTATTAATTACAAGTTTTGTCAATATAACCAATAAAATGTAATTGTTTAATTGTTTAAATAGTTTTCATCATTTTTTGGAAATTGTCCCACTTTTAAAATTCCTGGTCGTACTTTCCCCGTGGAAATAATGTTCAGTAAAACACCATGTGAAGATTATGTAGACAGTGCCGTAAAACAAGTACTTGCAATTCATCTCGGTCATCCAGCAGGTGACATATTAGTGTTCATGACTGGACAAGAAGATATAGAGATAACTTGTAAAGTAATTACAGGTATGTATATGATATAATTTCACTTCATTTGAATTATTGTCACAAAACCTTTCATCTATGATATCGGTTTGCATTATAGAACGTCTACAACAGTTGGATAATCCACCAGAATTGGCGGTTCTCCCTATTTATTCTCAACTACCTGCCGATTTGCAAGCTAAAATATTTGAGAAAGCACCTGATAATGCAAGAAAAGTTATTGTCGCAACAAACATCGCAGAGACTTCACTAACCGGTAAATTTTATATTTTTGTATATTATACATAATTATCATATTCTCACTGATATCTTCTTGTATAGTTGACGGTATTATGTATGTCGTCGATACTGGATTTAACAAACTTAAAGTATTCAATCCAAAAATTGGTATGGATTCTTTACAAATCACTCCAATAAGTCAGGCAAATGCAAACCAGAGATCAGGTCGTGCTGGGCGAACTGGAGCCGGAACGTGCTACCGCCTTTATACTGAACATGCCTATCAGCACGAGATGTTTATGAATACTATACCTGAAATTCAACGAACAAATCTGGCTAATGTTGTACTTTTACTCAAGTCATTGGGTGTTAAAAATTTGCTAGACTTTGACTTCATGGATCCTCCTCCTCAGGTACGTTTATCTTTCAACACATTATTATTCATGATTATTAATTATTATGCATGAATTAATTTTGAATTAAATATTTTCAGGATAACATACTAAATTCAATGTATCAATTGTGGATTCTCGGAGCATTGGATAACACTGGAGAATTGACACAACTGGGTCGTAGGATGGTTGAATTTCCATTGGATCCTTCATTATCAAAGATGTTAATTGTGTCTGAAGAGCTTGGATGCACCGCTGAAATTTTGGTATAGTTTTAATTCATTTCATAACTTTTTATATATTGTTAATAGTATTATTTGAATATTTTAATTTACTAAACTTTTTATATCAGACAATTGTATCTATGCTTTCTGTACCATCGGTATTTTATAGACCAAAAGAGCGAATGGAACAGAGCGATGCAGCAAGAGAAAAATTCTTTGTACCGGAAAGTGATCATTTAACACTTTTACATGTCTATACTCAATGGAAGTCTCATGGGTAAGTTTTATTACCATAATACAAATTTAAAATTTAAAGGTTTACATAAATGTACATTTGTAATAATCTGATTTTATCCTAGTTACCGTGATGAATGGTGTATAAAACATTATATTCATTCCAAGGCAATGAGAAAGGCTCAGGAAGTACGGTTACAATTGCTGGATATCATGAAGGCTGAAAAAATGGAAATTGTATCTTGCGGTACAGATTGGGACGTAGTACGCAAATGCATTTGTTCTGCATATTTCCATCAAGCTGCAAGAGTTAAAGGAATTGGTGAATATGTAAATTGTCGTACAGGCATGCCATGTCACCTTCACCCTACAAGCGCATTATATGGACTTGGTTATACACCAGATTATATTGTTTACCATGAATTGGTGATGACGTCAAAAGAGTACATGCAATGTGTGACAGCAGTAGATCCATATTGGCTTGCTGAAATGGGGTAAGTCTACTATTATATTCACTCTAATTCAATTAATGAATTCGTGTTGATTTTTTTTTTTACGTTCTTTATCATAGTCCTATGTTTTATTCGATCAAAGAAAAGAATTTCACGCAAAAGGTATGTTCAATTCACGTATATATTAATCTTTTACTACAAAATATTCATAAAATTTTTTAATAATCTGCAGGAAAAACGTGCAGCAAATAGAGCCGAGATGGCAAGAATGACAATGGAAATGCAAATGAAAACTGCTCGAGAAAAGGAAGAGGAAGAAGCCAAAGAATTACAACGTAAAGCTATGGCCACGCCTAAAAATTCAAAAATTGTAATACCAGGTCGGAGAGAGCCAGGTGTGCCTCGTAGAAAAAGGGGATTCGGTATTTAATCATAATTAACATTTATAAACACTTCCTAATTTGTAAAAAGTTTGGTATCAATTATAGAAGCTACTGTTTTTGGTTATAGTTTTTTCAATTGAACGTTCCCTCCCAAAAAAAGACATTTGTTTAGTGTGGTTATATTATTAACCAATCAATTTCAAATTGTAAAAAGTTAATTTTATTTTTCGCCCAGTTATTTTAAGCTGTGGTTGAGTATTTATAATATCCAATAAGACTAAATAGTAGTTAATTGCATATTAAATGATCTTTTATTCTTTGGTTTTTTGACAACATATGAAATTTGATGTTCATAGGTTAAGTTCAATTGTGAATAGAAATGTGTATGGAATTTTTCAAACTCTACCAGGGCGGCCTTCAAAAATACGAGTCATGTGGTGGCGCCATCAGTACTGGATTTATAGTGCTATTGCTAATGAAAATTTTGACCTTGTATTGCATATTTGCATATTGTGCATATTGAATATAGGTGGCACCACGACATGATCTGTATTTTTGAAGGTCATCCTAGTAGAGTTAATTTTTCACATAAGCAGGTAATGATGGCACTAGTGGTAGGTGTTTTGAAGTAGTAATAATTTTAATGTTGCTTCAGAGTTTTGTAGTAATGCAATTGTTAGGTTGTTTGTTTGCAGGAGTTGAATGTGATGTTTGTAACATGTTTTTATTGATTTTGATGTTAAAATATTTTGAAAATTGTTGGTAAAAATAATTGAGATTTATACAATTAGGTTCAGAGCTTATTAAGGTCAGTATTTTTTGAATAAAATTACTTAGAAGATTGGATTTGTTTTGTTTAGAAGGATTTTTTTAGGGGTATTAAGGTGAAGTTTTGCTTATATCTTGATTAGTAATTTAATATTATTATATATATATGTTATAATTGAAGTCAATATTTGCAAATAGAGTTAATTATTAAATTGTTAATTATACAGTTATTACTATTTATATAATATAAATAAATTAAAAATTATATATAAAAATAAAAGTTTAATTAATTTATTTGTGATTTAAACCTATTAGAATGATTAAAACTTATTTAGATTTAAATATTTAGTATTTAATTTAATAATATGCTGTATTTAATTTATAAAATAGATTAAAAGTTAATTTTGTAAATTATTTAATTAATAAAAAGGTTTATATTAGAATATATATATAATTGATTTAGAAGTTTGTAGAAACATGAATAATAGAGTTTTGCAATTTGATTTGATTTGATTTAATCAAATATTTAAGTTTAAATCAAATTTAAATCTGAAATTTTCAAATCAAATCAAATTTAAATATGATCAAATTTGATTTAATTTGACAAATATTTGATTTAGTTTAAAAATTTATAATTAAATGTTTAAGATTATAAACTATTTATTCAAAATTTTATTAAAACAATTAACTTTTTTATTTTGTAAAATTAGAAGTATTTTGTTTATAAGAACACTTTTATTTAAGAGCTCAAAATTGATTAATATAATAAAAATTTTTATAACCAAGTTTTTATTTTATTGATCAATTTTTTTCAAATTAAATCAAATTTAAATATTTGAATTAAATATTTAATTAAATCAAATTAAATCAAAAGTATATTTGATTTAATCAAATTTAAATTATTTTAATATTTGATTTAATTTAAATTAAAAACTCTAATAAGTAAATATAATCTATTTTTTTTTTTTTTTTGGTATTAAGATAAGGCCTTGCTTATATCTTTATTAATAATTTAAAATAGTTACATATATATATG
>CAJVQA010004429.1:0-17585 GCA_910591915.1 Cetraspora pellucida
ATAATAATATAATAATAATAATATAATAATAATAATAATAACTACTAATAAAATAATAATAAATCATTCTATAACAATATGTAACCAATTGTATGCTCTTCTGTAGTGGTTCATTGAACTATAATACCAATAAGTGATTAATAAAAGTCAAAAGACTAAAGAGATCACCTTAATACTAATAAATTTTTTTAAATTTAAGAACCTTTATTTAGAACTTACCTATATATTATAAATATAAGAATAAATAGTAAAATTATTCTTTTTTAAACAAAGTTTTTAGTAATACTGTCTATACTAATCTTTTTTAATAAAAAACATATTAAGAGTTAAAGAACATAAAAAAAGTTTTTTTTTAAATTTTACTATATAAAATCATAAACTGCTAATTAATAATATAGCTTTTTATGGGGTATGGCAACCTAGTGAAGTGGATAGGTTGTCAACCCTCAAGTGGCAGATCTAAGGTTCAATTCCTATGGATGACAAATTTTGGAAATTATAACTGTATTATGATAACTGTCTCTTGCCAATCGGTTGGGTTTTGGGCATCTGTAATCTTAGGTACATCAAGTCGGGTCCCACCTGACATTAGGAGCTCAGGGCATCTATGCAAAGTGTAATGTTACACAGTACATGTATATAGAGGAATGTAAAACCGGTGTCATATAAGGCTTCGAGCAAACCTATAATAAGACCACTAGGCGTAGAAGGCTAAGAAACTAAAGAGACGAAAACTCACTTGGAAATCCCAAGTAAAGAGGTAGTACAAACTTTCGATGGTGCCATTGGACCGATGAAAGCCCATGAAACACCTTCATAGGAACTGTCAGATAAACCGAATGTTAAAGATGTGTAGAGGAGCACATGACCAACCAGGCCACCAGAATCGTCGGAGGAAAAGGATACATAAGTATACCATACCAGGCCATCTGGATTAAAAGTCTGAAGAGTCGGTTAGTTCCGAGTTGCAGTTAGTAGAGGATGATGGAGAAGAAGTTAGAAAGATGGGTACTAGGGTTTGGGTGAACTTTACAAGAGTAATAGCAGTTTAAGAGGTAACCCTGACTGCAAGTGTTGGTCTCGACCATAGCATCAAACCAGGTTAGCAGTAAAAGGAAATATGACTCACTCTGGTAGGTTTGCCTCGAGGATAAAAATAGTCTAAAGATTATAATCCTAAGGTTAATAGCAAATAGATCTGAGTCTGTGACCTGGTGAAATTAATACTAGGGTTAGATCAGAGGGTTTAAATGGAACATCTAAGCAGGGATGTTAGGTACAGCAACTGGTAGGGAACCCTCGGGCAGACTCCTTAAATAGGTAATATAGAAAAGTTACACGTGTAGCCAGTTGTACACTCGTCTAATAGTTCATTATAGATACGTCTATATAAACATGTACCCGCCATAAGTATTAATAAAAAACTTGAACCAAAGAGGTCACCTTAATACCAAAAAAAAAAATATATATATAGCTTTTTATAGTAAGACTTTAAATTTTTTTATATTATGTAATGCAAAGAGTTTTATGACAAAATATATATTCATCATACTTCTTAAAGTTAGGTTAGCATAAATAGTAAATTTGCCTTTTTAACACTTTTAATTAATGCTTTGCAATATGTTTAAACTACTGTTTTCTATATTTTTTGTAATAAGATACATATTAGTGTCAAATTAATAACTAACTTTCTACTCTTGGCTAGTGAGTTTGATTTAAAGTAGTTGACCAAATAGTGACAAAAATCTTGCACCTATTTGTTGAGCTAAAAAAAGCCACCCTAATTTGATTTCTAAAAATTGGTCCATATGAAATTTTTAATAACATTGCTCATAAGATTATACAAACTTAATAAATTGATTTTCATGACCCGACCAGGCCAAAATCTAGTATACTTACTAACTGGTAAGTTTTTTAAAAAAATCTATAAAAAATTTTGTTTTTTATATACAGTCGATACTGTTTAAATGCATAATTTTTTTAAAAAATTTAATAATAATATGCATTTAGACAGTTTTTTGAAATTTGATTGGTTACTACTGCCTATATGCATAGAATTAATTTTTTTTTTGTCTTTACTGGTGGTATGCATTTAGACAGAATCGACTGTATATAATTTTTTGAAAATAAAATTAAAAGTCGGGCTGCCGGGTCACTTGAAAATTTTATGTTATGAAAACCGATTTATTAAGTTTGTATGATCAAAGGTAGCTCGATAACTACCTAACCAAATTTAATATAAAAAAAAAATTCATCGAAATTAGTTAGGTGGGTGCTGAGACGCCTTCGATTAAAGCTGTTGCTAATATTTTTAATAGATGTTTAAAATTTTTTAAATTCTTGATCGAAGGTATCTCAGCACCCACCTGACCATATATTAATTGTGCAGAAGTATAGAAGTCAAATAAAAAACAAAATTTCATCAAAATTGGTTGGGTGGGTGCTGAGATACCTTTGATCAAAAATTTTAAAAAATTTTAAATGTCTATCAAAAATATTAGCAACGGTAAAATTTTACTTAACTTTGATCGAAGGTATCTCAGCACCAACCTAACTAATTTCGATGAAATTTTTATTATTATTTGAATTCTACAGAACTGTAGAATTTCAATAAAAAAAAAAATTCATCGAAATTGAATGTGTGGATGCAAAGATACCTTCGATCGAAGTTTTGTAAACTTTTGCTGCAACTAAGAGTTAAATTTTTCTAAATCTTTGATCGAAGGTAACTCAATACCCAACTGACTGATTTCGATGGAATTTTTTTATTTGAATTCTATACTTCTGTAGAATTCAAATAAAAAAAATCATCAGATTTTGTCGGGTAGTTATCGAGCTACTTTTGATTAAATTTTTTTAAAAAAAGATTAATATAGAAGTGTGGAAATACCAGCTCCTTATTTTTACTTTTAATTTATAAATTTTCTAAAACTACCTACAAAATAAAAAAATAAAAAAAATAAAAATAATAAAAATACCAAAGTGATATCTATCATTAGAGTACAAATGGGTATAGAATTACAACTGAATCATTTTTTTTAGTTTTATTGAAATAACGGTTCATAATGAATATAACGAGAATCCTTTCGTGCATTCTTTCCACAAATCTTTGACACGTTAATACATTTTTCAATTCGAATTATTCTATCATGAAAATTGTGCAGTCAGATGAGTGCTTTTACCTGTCCAATGAGTGTCTATTTTTGTTTTGCGTATATGACTTGCTAGGGCCTTGAATCTCGAAAGGTATCGCACTTTGGAGTAAATGACAAAGCCAATAAATATACTTTATTGAACAAACATCTACCTAAATTCATTTTACGTATACAAAATATACATGAAAACACGTACGTAATGTATATCTATATAGCAATAGGTAACACAACTTGGGTTAATAATGATTGGGTATAAATTCGCGGAATACTCTATAATTTGATATATACACAAATTCAATGGTTAGAGAAGGAATCAAAAATTATTATCAGACCAAGATCGAAGAGGCTGAATTAATAATAAATGAGAAAACGCAAAATTTAAGACGTCTGGAAGCCCAAAGAAATGCTTTGAATGCAAAAGGTATCTTTTATTATTTACTGGGATTTTATAACTCGATATCTCGATATTGAGCTTAAAAAAAAAAATTCACTTCAGAATTTCTTGTTAGTTGATTTATATAATGTACTCTTTGATCTCCCATTGACATTTTTCGATGTATTTTGTTGAATTTATAGTTCGATTACTTCGGGAAGAGTTGCAACTCTTGCAAGAACCCGGATCGTATGTTGGCGAAGTAGTTAAGCTCATGGGCAAAAAAAAGGTTCTAGTCAAGGTATGATACCGATGCTTATTTTATAACAATCATATTTCGTGTAATCACAATTCTGTGATTGATAGGTACATCCAGAAGGGAAATATGTTGTTGATATTGCTCCAGATATTGACATTTCCCAAATCACACCAACCTGCCGAGTCGCTCTCCGAAATGATTCTTATACATTACATAAAATTCTGCCAAATAAAGTTGATCCGCTTGTTTCATTGATGATGGTAGAAAAAGTTCCAGATTCGACATACGAAATGGTTGGAGGATTAGACAAACAGATTAAGGAAATCAAGGAAGTAATCGAATTACCTGTGAAGCACCCTGAGTTGTTTGAAAGTTTAGGGATTGCTCAACCAAAAGTACGGATTATATTAATTTCTTTTAGAGAAAAAAGTTTAGTATCATAATTCAACCTTTAATTACTTTGATTATATAAAGGGTGTCTTGCTTTATGGTCCTCCCGGTACTGGAAAGACTCTTTTGGCACGTGCCGTAGCTCATCATACGGATTGTAAGTTTATTCGCGTTTCCGGTTCAGAATTGGTACAAAAATATATTGGTGAAGGTAGTAGAATGGTCAGAGAACTGTTTGTGATGGCAAGGTACGTCTATGATTAATCCTTCATTAATTATACATTAATCGCGCATTCAACATAAGTCCCTTAAAATTATTACGCGTTTTTTAAATAGAGAACATGCACCATCCATCATTTTTATGGATGAGATTGATTCGATTGGTTCTTCACGTATAGAATCCGGCTCAGGTGGTGGTGACTCAGAAGTACAAAGAACCATGTTAGAATTATTAAACCAATTGGATGGATTTGAACCTACAAAAAATATTAAGGTGCCATATTTTAACATTATATGCATGTTATATGTGTATCGTCTTTTTTATAATATATGAATTTGTTTTGTAGGTAATCATGGCAACAAATCGTATTGATATACTCGATCCTGCACTGCTGCGGCCTGGTCGTATTGATAGGAAGATTGAATTTCCCCCACCATCTGAGGCTGTATGTATTTATTTATTTATTTCAAAAATGTATTATACTATTTATAGTTTTTGTTCATAATTTGTTTGAATAGGCCCGTGCTGATATTCTAAAGATTCATTCACGTAAAATGAATTTAACTCGTGGCATCAATTTACGCAAGATTGCAGAAAAAATGACAGGATCCAGTGGTGCAGAAGTCAAGGTAATCAATCTTTTGTATTGATCATTCTATCCTTGCTATCAATTTAACGTCTCTTTATAATGGTTTAGGCCGTTTGTACTGAAGCTGGTATGTACGCTCTTCGAGAACGTCGTGTACATGTAACCCAGGAGGATTTTGAAATGGCCGTTGCTAAGGTTATGAAGAAGGGTGAAGAACAAAATGAAAGTTTGCGCAAACTTTGGAAATAGAGGTGGAGGTAACCCCTGAAATGTACTATTTATTTATAACGCTGTATGGCATAAATTTATTTAATAAAATGATTAATTTGTTAAACCCTCTAACTACTAGAATCATGCTAAAAAAAAAACATAACATCCTATGACTGAGTTATAGTATACCAGACGGAATAAAGAATTTTTTTGAAGATGTACTTCATTATACATGTGTCCATTATCGTTCTTATATCAACACAAAATTTCAGATCATGTAAATTAAGCCATATTTCAGTATCCAAAAGAGTGCGATCATACCATATTATCTCCCCGGGGTGTAGGTTAAAATTTGGCCGAATTAAGCTTAACTCGGGCCAAAATTTTAACCTACACCCCGGGGCGTTATGTCGAGATAATACGGTATACGGAATTTTTGCTTTAAACCAAGTTCTAACTTGGTATTGGTTTTAATGAAAAAATTAAATCAAATAAGGCCTTTAAAAACACAAAGTAAAAGCACTAAAAAGCAAAATGTAATGCCTTAACTTCACTGCTCATATTTCAATGAATTTCAAAGTTATTACCAGAAGCACTTTCAAGTAATTATAATTGTTCAGAAAAACTGGGTGGATAAGACAGATTCCAAAGAATTGAAGGATCGCGATAACATGCTCTGGCTGCAATTATTAAGTTAAAAAAAAATAAATCTTGGATATTATAATTTTAACGTTAATATAATTAGATTTCATGAAAGTTCTAGACTCATTTTTTAATAATGGGTCGAATACTTTTTGATATGTTATGTCTCCGTCATACAAGTAGTCGAAATTATTTCAGCTTGAGTCGAAACTATTACGGCTCACGTCGTAATAATTTCGACTATGTATAGTCCCCGTCATTTAATGACAGATTTAAAAGACTAGTATAGCATAACAATTATTAATTTATCGATCATTATACGTATAGACTTTAAATCATATGATCTGAGGAATGTTAAAAAACACTTTCGCCGATTTGTAACAGATTATGATTAACAGGAACCCTCGATGTTGCACGACTGATTCTTCACCCGGTGTGCAACATGTTATGATTATAATCCCACACCATTTTTATTATAATAAAATGGTGTGGGATTATAATCACGTAGCAGAATGATCTGGTATTGTAAAATGATTTTTTTATATGTTGCACACCGGGTGAAGAATCAGTCGTGTAACATCGACGGTTCCTCCTGTTTATGATTAAAGTACGAATAGTTGATGTTAAATCTGGGCATAAATACAGAAATATATTTAAATCATAACCATTACTTATTTTTAATAAATTTTCCGTCACTCGAATCACTCAGATAGTAAAAAGAAAAATCGTAAATAATTCAAGATTTTACTATGCCAACTACGACTTTTAAATAAAAGGTTTCAACACGAAATTTAATGATATGAGTACATTCAAATATCGAATATCAAGTAAATAAAAGCCTGCGCTAAATTCTCGGTGATCGACATAACGATTGATTTTAAAGACTTAATAAGACTAATAATGATCACATAATAATCGAACACATGAACTTTTTTTGGTATAATCTTTGATGGACCTTTGATTGAATCCTTACCAAAGAAAAAAATAAACAGAACATGAAGAAATAGAAATCATTATGAATGTCTAAATCTATTTAAAAAATTAGTTCTTCAGTATAAATGGACGTCAAATAAAAATTACATGAAAATTCGAAATATCTAAGGACTTTGGTTTATAGTATTTAAGAAACGTTTAATCCATAATGTTCAAGAACGTCTAATATATAAAAACCAGAAGTCGCTCCCGCACTTCAACTTGTTATATCGAATTTGCAATTTACAAAGCTATGCCAACGAAATCAGCTCCAAAATCGAATATTGGCTTGATTTGATTGCGGATTTAGATTATGTATTCGATATCAGAAATCTTTTTAATAAAGTTTCAAACAATAAAAACAATAAAAGTAAATTGTGCACCAATTTTTTAGATGCTGACAAAAAAGAACTTCTACAGATCGAACAAAATTGATATTATTAGATTTATTCTTATCTGTCATATGAAACATATCCGACAAATTCTGTCAGTATTAAAACAGAAATTAATTAAATTTATAACGATAAGTAGCGAAACAACAATATTATATTTGACCGTCATAATGTTATCAACGACTATTTCATCTCATACGCCTAGTAGTTCGGCATCGATAACACCTTTCCTTTACCTGTTACATAATTTTGGTAAAATTTAATATAATACGTAATATTATGTTAGTATAACATTAGCACGTTAAAAAAATTTTATATTTTTAATAAATTAGCAATTTAAATAGACTTAGAGGGTTACTTCTAAAAAGTAAGTGATTTTTACCCACTAAAACCTCTGATGTAAATGGTTTTGTTTCTATAATCTGGTTTATAGAAAAAAAAAAACAGTTACAAAAAAAATAACTCTAATAAGATTTCTCTACAAAAAAAAAAAATTAAAACCAAACGCATACTTACACTTACTAGGGTTAAAAGGGACTCCGCCAGAAGGAAATAAAGCCAAAAGCTTACTTGACACGGGTGAGTAAGGCCAGAATATAAAAATACCTACCTATTGAACGAAACCCAAATTGAAAATCTTCCAAAACTGAAAAGTTAAATAGGCATAGCAACTAAACACAAGCATATACAGAAAGACTTGAACAAAAAAGCGTTTAAAAGAATATAAAATAAATTTGCCATATAGAATATAAACTGTGACTATCTAAAATCTGATTGGTTGTTCTACTAGAACAACCAATCAGAGTTTAAATAGTCACCAGTTTCACCAGCTTAATTTAGTTTCACCAGCAACTCTGAAAAAAAAAGCATGAAAAGAATTAAGGAGTTTATATAAAAAAAACTTTCATTAGGTGCAACTTGTTTTGCGAGTGATACAAACCAAAAAAGGAAAGATTCGAAAATAACACGTTTCTTTACATTCCCGTCATTGATATTAGCGTTACATGGCAGATTTGCACGCGCAACTTTGTCGCACGAGTTCGCTAAAACATCATTTTAGAATACATGCTTTAAAAAACTTCATTCAAAATTTTTTAATCGAATAGTTTATCTCGCGCGAGGTATGGTGAGAGACACGAGAGATCGCGGGTGCGATAGTTTTATCGCTTCACGCGAGGAACATCTCTATTCTATCCTATTTTTTCTCGCTTATTGTCCAGATCTCAGCTGATTCGCAGTTTTTATATTTCTTTTTGATTATATATCTTTTTTTTTACTTTTTTATCGTTATACGAATTTTTGACACCGATCCACATCCAATTCCTGGTTACTTCCCACTTACGTGGACAATAACATATACGTATATCACCTCATAATATGGCAGTTTACAAATAATAGATATTTCACGGGCTGTTGTAATACATGGATTAGCATGGTGAAGCCGTGGTAATACAGGACATATCGGCACACCGTTGAATATCTGATATATTTCACGGTTCTTATGCCTACAACTTTCTGATTAAAATTTTTAATGATTTAATGTCCGTGGAATAATTTTTTTGATATTTTCACGGCATTACATCATAAAAATATCATCAGAAATGTTCACAGGCGGACATTAGGGGCCGTGAAATATAAAAGTCCTAGCGTTACCGACAATCGAAGGCGCAGTCAGGTGATCTTCCGAACTATCACATGATTATCGAGACAACTTATAATAAATTTTATATATCGATTTTATATATGCAAATATACTGTATATGTAATACATATGTATACATACTACAAAGTAAAGATAATTTTGCGCAGTAAAACTAACATAAAGATATATTTCATGTTCACTAAACTGCCTGTTCATAAAACTTTCACATTAAAAAAACTATATTTGAAAGTAAAGCATTTCAGTACATATTTATAACATATTTATCCATAATACTGCGTATTTTTATTATTATCCTTCCAAGTTCGTGGCAATGTATGCCTTTTTTCGTGCTTCAAAATGTCTTCAACAAATGTCTCAAGCGGGACTAGTTTGGATTCCATGTTTTCAAGAAATCTTTGCTGGTTATGAAAAGACTTAGATTCGTTAAGGATACGTTGTGCCTAATTTAATATCATATATAAATATTAATAATTCAACAAAGTAATATAACATAAACACTACCTTGTTTAAAACTTGATACAGTCGAGAATGTTTTTGCTCAATTTCATCCATAAAATCATCATTTGTTTCATAAATCTCTTGTGTCATATTTATAGTGGAGGGTTTATTATTTCATTAATGCTACTAAAATTATTATTGATTGAATAATCGTTATCAAGTTTGTCATCAAGATTGCAAGCTAATCGAATTTCCTGCCAAGGATTGCATGACAATACTGAAATTAAAGGATATTTGGAATTGCGAAGAACCTAAATTAGTGTTAATATTTATTGAGTAAATTAGTTTTATCAGGTTTTAGTTTTGTAATTATCATTATGAATAAATAATACACACTTAATAAAAAAATGCATTTGGCTTTGAACCAGTTGGAATAACCAAATGTTTATATAAAAAAAATCTGTTTGTCGCAAAATAGGGGCACGAGCAAATCTAGTATGTATGATTCATTAAATATTTATTAAAGTCGCAAGACTGTGATACTAACAAGTTCCATTCTTTCTGAAATTCTTTTCATCATGATGTAAGTTGACACCTATGACATAATAATTTAAACGTATCGATTTGCCGTGTGATAACCTAAATAAATAAATAAATAAAAAATAGTTTATGAATTAATAAAATGCTAAATACAATATAATAAATACTTTTTTTATGATTATAAAACATAGAAGATCCAGGCGAGGACAATTAAATTTATAAAGGTGGTCTCTCTTCAAGAGCCTCCAATGTGATTCGACTACCATAGTCATACGCAAAATCCTAATTTCTTCAAATGATGATTGGGTCCAAAGAACCCATTGTTTTGGAGAATATTATTCATTCCAAATATATATCTATACTATAATTAGGTCATTTTTATGACAATATTGATATATTTCAGTGATGCATTCAACCCAAATTACTTGTTGATTATTTACAAATATTCCATCTTCTTTTGGAATTAACATGTGCTGATTAAAATACTTTCTGATAAAGTTTTTTATATGTATATGAATCTCCTTATTAGCAAGTTAAAATCCTGGTTTTGATTTATTTATATTTTCTTCATGTGAAGATAGAGCTGGTTGCCATAAAGGGTCAATAATTGTACACAATTTATGTGCCTCAACAGCATTGTATCTTATCATTTGAACTTTTGTTTTCAATGATAATTTTTGCTCTATAGCATGAATGACATGTCATAAACATAATTGCACCTTAATATTAGTTCAAGTGACTTTTGTCACATTTATTTGTGATAGGTCTTTATCAGTATAAAAAATTTGCATATTGATTAATTGCCATGCTTTTAATGCCATGAACCATTCAGTAATAATACTGGTAACATTACGATTTTTTCCTGATGTTAAAAATAAATAAGAAATAGAGAACCTCACACCATCCACAATTACTATAGCCTTATATAACTCATACTTATTTCTATTAGTGTTATAGGTTGCATCAACCATAAGCTCCATTAATTTATCTAGAGACAATATATTGAAGAAAGCAGTTACAAAGGCAAAAGCATAATCTTTAAAAAAAAGAATTTGTTACTTGTGATCTTGTAGAAAAGTTTTTGCAGAAATAAGTTCATCATCACAATGCTGATATTCTTTTTGTACAATTGACAACTATTAAAAATAAACCTGTTTAATAGTTAGAAGTTCGTATCCATTTATATATTTGTCCTTAATTGATTGATAAATGTTTGGTACACTTTGCCCAATACAGATACCTATATAACTTTTGATTTCTTCTGTTACACCAATCTTTTCTAATCATGAATGTAAAATTTTATGAGACACATTAACTGTCACTTTATCTTGTGGATAAATTTTAACTGCAATTAGGCCTTTGCATTTGTAATGTTCAATATAAGGCTCATTATTACATTGCTTTGAAATATCCTCAACCTTTTTTTAATTTTTACACAATTCTTTTTGAGCATTGCATCAATATACTAACGTCATAAATTTAGAATGTTTACTACTATATGTTTTGTTAAACACATATGTATATCCATCTCTATTGCTAATTTGATTAATTACCAAATCAGCAATATATGTGTTTTGTTCTTTTGCAATAATATCAGTTGAAATATTTTCATAAATAAAATTCAGATCAATATTGAATTTAAGTTGAAAAAGGGTTTGCCCTTCAAGATTATCATTCAAGTTTTTATATTCTAGAAGTGCATAATAAATGAAATCTGTAACATTGAAGAGGTTAATAATGTTTTCTTTTTCGACTATATAATCATTAATTTCTTGCCACTTTCACTTTTTTGCCTGTGAAGTATTAATATGACAAGTCATATATTGAGCTTGAATATCACTTTCACTCACAATAAAATCTTTAAGTAGATGTGTGCAGTTGCACCTACTACAAGTTTGTAAAGAATCTTTATTTTCCATTGTAAATAATAATATTTAATTAAAAAAAATTTTGTAATAAGTGATAAAAAAAACTATTAACAATAAACTACAATATACATAATAGGTTCATAATGAAAATTAATGTTATCGGAGATAATAACAAATCAGAAGATCCTGTGACTGCGCTCCCGATTGGCAGTAATGCTAGATTTACTGTGAAATATGAAGTATTATCACATAATTTGATAATTTATTGGTTTTTTTTCTTTAATAATTATATTACGGCTGACCCTCTATATAATCACCTCTTATACAATATAAATTTTATATTTTTTAATGTTAAGATGAGTACTTGAGCAGGAGTGAACGTCCCATCATTTGTAGATCAGTTACACATTTGATAAAAGACTTTTTTATATTGTTTTATAATACTTTTTTAGGAAGTTAATGTAACTTATCCTGTTATGAAAGGTGGATGAGTCTTCTAAGCAAACTTGAAGTATTCGAATCACACTATAACATATTTATTTAATCCTAGTTAATTCTACACCATTGTGTTGCTATGTCTTAGCAAAGTTACCTTTAAAACATATATAGTTGAAAGTGTAAAACCATCAAGTTAACTAAATTTTGCATGACAAATGAAGAAAAAAAGCAACACTGAAAAGCAATGATTCAGTAAAGGTAATGTATCTTGTATATTAGTTTATTAATTATTAATATATATGCTGCATAGAAATTTTCTAATTAATGAATAATAATACATAATAGATAACTAATTACGCATATAATTTTTTTTTGTTCAGAATATATTGAAATTGATATAGATCTATGTGTATATGTACTAATGTTAGAAATATCTTCAATATGTAATAAATTAGTAATATTATAAAGATCACATATTATATATAAGTATTATATTAGAGATAAGCTAATTGTATCAAAGATTATTAATTTTTATTACAGTATATAGTAGAAATTAACTTATTAACTATTAATATAAAATAAATTAATAAAGAACCATACTTATTTATCATAATAACATTCAGTATATATTTTAAATTTAAATAATTAATTTAATTTTATTCTTATTTTCATTTTTTTGCATTTTTTTAATATTAATATTTTTTTAAAATTACTGTTTTTGATTGGTCATCACTTCTCTGAAGTAATCTGCAGCTTGTATAACTATGAAGGTTCACTCCTGTTGAGTACTTGTGATTTAGAATTTTATTGATAGTATGTTTCAACTAATAGTTATTTGTACAACAACTACAAGAACAATCATAGAAAAAGTATACAACTAGTAACTTGTATAATTTTAATCATTGTCTAATTTAAGTAGTCTGTCTAAAGGTTTTACATTAGTTGTCATACTTAGAACCTATTTGTGCATTCTTTATTTAAATACTCTAGGTTTTATATCTATTATTTATTTATTCTATCAATTGTTCTAATCTATACTAGTACAAATATGTTATTGTTATAAAGTCTTTAAAACAGTTCATTTATATAAGAAATTTTTGACTTTGTATTAAATTCACTAAAGTTTTCTGTATCTTATACTTACAGTTGATCTAATACTGTTTTGGTTTAAACTAGCATTTGTAATTAGTATTAATTATTAAACTATTGTATTCTTGTAAAGTTTATTCAAATTCTAGTATATATCTTTTTGATGTTTTTTTTATTATTTTTAACTAATTATTATTCAAAACTAATAAACCTTTTCAGATTATTAATTCAAATATCTTAGTATAATATACTTATATATATATTCTTTTCTTTTGATAATTTTGACAACTTAATTAATATATATATTTATTATTATTTTTTTTTGTTTTTTTTAAGGTTGTTATTATTAGTAGTTATCATTTTTATTTATATTTTTAGTTAATATATTACATGTAACTTGTACAAGATAAGTATGCAACTACTTACATATATAACTTTTGGTTACCTATTTAAGTAGTTCATTCAAAGATTCTATACTAGCTGTCATATTTATAATCTGTTAAAAAATTACCTATTTAAATACTCTGATCCTTATACTGCATTCAAATAAGTAGCATCTGGTTTCTGTACATCTAAATGCTATCTAATCTAACATTTTATTTCTTCTTTTGTATATTTGTCAAGCTGTTACATATTCTAGAACACATTATTTGACTATAAAGTTCTAAGATATTCTTTTGTTAACTCTTTACTTATTCTATAAAACATTAACAAGACTAGTTCTTGTAAAGTTCATCTAAATTCTAATATCTACTTCATAATATATTCTTAGTACTTTAGTATACTTTTATTTTAATTTTAAACTTTTAATCCAAATAGTTCAGTAGGACTATAATTTGTTCTTGATATATCAAGCTAGTTTGATATATTCTAGTAGTCTGATTGGTGATATCTCTTATCTTAAGATTCTTGCCTGTTTGGTTTCTCTACATTAGTATCTGTTTTCTAGGTTTAAACTTTATAATAGTATCATTAAAGATTTATATTATCTTTTTATTTGGGTCTTTCTAAATAGGCTTTAGTTTTTTCAGATTTACAAAGTTATATAACTATAAGAATTTATTTTAGATTTGCTCTATTTGGTACCAGTTTGTATTTTTCTGTATAACTAAGATTATACAAATACCTTATAACCTGTTAGTTATGCTAATATAACTATAGTTACAGATATCTTATCTTAACTAATTGACAGAAAACCTATTACTATAATATATAAGTATTACATAGTTGATTATCCAAAATTTTTACTATCAGTAGGTTTTGAACTTACAATCTATTATTTGAAAGGTTGATAATTTATTTATTTTACTAAGTTATTATATCTTTTATATTTTTTTTATGAGATTTGCTATTTATAACTAGTAGTGATCATCACTAGTATCACAAAATATACAAATCACATAATCAATACATAAGTATAAATATAATAGACTATTAAGCATAGTATATATATAAACTTTATTTAATAATAAATATAGTAACTTTATTGCCAAAATTCAAATTTCTAATCTATACTAACTGTTATAGTTGATCATAACAATATTAGATTTTTATAGACTAGTAATTCTGTCTTATTGTTATATAAAAATTGAAGCTTCTAAACTTTTACTTAGTATTTTTGATAAATGAATCTACTATGATTTTCCTCATTAATATTAGTAAAATAACTGTCTTGAATATGTTACAGGTCAAATTAGTTTTTAGATTAAGTTAAACTTGATCTGAGTCAAACTGATCAATTAAAAAATCCTGGCTGGTATTAATTTAATTCTAGCCCACCTTAACCCTAAAATTCTGCTAGGGATCAATTTGATCTGGGTTAAGTTTAACTTGATCTTAAAACCAATTTAATCTATAACAAATATAAGTATCAGTAAATAGCTGCAAATGCTACAAAATTATTAAACAATATGTAATAAGTAATAAATGGTTTGTCTGCCAAATAAGCACAAATCTTTAGCATTGAATAAAGCTAAAATAATAGACAAACCAATACATTTAAAAATTAGCCAGAACATTTCTAAAATTGAATGATATAATATATGCTATTATAACATTATTAATGCTGTTTACTACAATAGCATATATTATATAACTTGTCATTTCAGCTGATTCTATATTCAATGAATAAAAATATTTTGTTAAACTTGCATAATTAATAACAATCTGTTAGTAATCAATAATAAGACATTTAGTAAAACATTCAATGATAAACACCAAATTTCTAAATCAAGACTCTAAACTTCTAAATCCAACTATTAGCACATAATCACAAACATCTAGTCTATTCTAATCTTATCACTAATAATTCTCTTTAGTATTCATATTAGATTTGTACTTTTGGCAACTATGAATATTATGGCCTTTATTTAAGTAATAACTACATGTTTTAAAAACAGCATTGTCTGACTTATTAATAGCTGTTGAATATTTCTCAATAGCTGATTTAAGTCATTTAAAAGGCCATCTTTTTGGTCTATAATATTCTGGATTAGACACTTCAGTAAAATTACTCAATGATTGTTGTATTACTTGAGTAACAGTAGAAGATTCTGATACATGATTGGATGTAGATTTCATAACTTCAGTAGTAAAAAACTCTTGTAATATAATGTTTGGTAATGATGAAGTATCTTTTATGCCTAGTCCTATATCATGACAATATTTCATAATAAATTGCACTAAAAGTCCAGTTAGTTCTTTAGTAACACTTTTGGATACTGCAATTTGAATGCTAGTTTTAGTCATAGACATTATAGTACCAAATTGAACCTTCTTATTAATATAACTTCTAATAGCTAGTATATAAACATCACAGATTTTTACTTAATTCATATAATGCAATGATACAGATGTAGTACTTTGTATCTCTCAAAATACTGTAACAAAATTTGTTATATTAGATAAAAATAATTCAAACCAACAGGTATGTAAAAGTGATATGTGAAAGGTTGCATAATCTGATTAAATAAGCATATAATATTGATGCCGATATAACATTCCTTGACTTATGATATTCATATAAGTACAAAGTAATATTGAGTCATTGAGTATAACAACATAATTTGGCTTTAAAGCAAAACCTATATATAAAACCTCCCAAAGTTCTTTAATTGTATTGTAAGGTATATCAATCATAAGTTCAGCTAAATGAATTTGAGGTACATCATTTAATCGTTCAATTATGTTATTATAATTAGCATCCAACTCTTTAATCTGATCAACTGAAATTAAGATCTCTTGATATAATAAAGCCTGCTTCATTTGAGCTCTTTGTAGAGACAATAGAATAAGTGCCAAATTAATATTCAATATAGAAACAATCTTCTTGAATATAGTGTTATAAGTCAACATAAGACCAATAGATAGATTAGACCTATAGTAATCCTTAATCCTGGTATACTGAGCTTCCTTCTCTAATTTTTGTTTAATAACATTAACCAATTCCTTTAGTAAGGTGCTATAGTCAACATGTTTTTTAATAATGCCAATAATAAATTCAACATATTGTATAGATTCCATACCTACTGTAAACACCTTCACTACTAAATACTTTGCCTATAAAGTACAACTATTATAAAGCTTTTCTAGATATAAATAACATGACTTATACTTTGTCAACATATTATAATACCTTGCTTCAAATTACTCTTGACTATAACTATTTTGCATATTACAAAAATTTTCAACAAAACATTTTATCACCTTAGCTTAGAGCTTGGCCCTTGCCTTTTTTTTAACATTCTTAAAAAGGTGGTAAATATATAACATATGCTGTATAATCATTCTGAGTTTCATACTTTATTAGTGCTTGAGCAATGATTCTAATTTTAAAGTTGTTATCAACACCAATGAATAAACTAAGTGCCATTTTATACTGGTTAGTTTTTGCTATATTATTATGAACTACAATATTGTGAAACCTCATCCATAGATCATGCTGTTAACTGGTTATCTAAAAAAGGCCAGTAAGTTTATTAGATAGCCCCTCAAGCCTTGGTATAACTAGATAATCTGGGTTTTTATTAAGTTGACTTAAGAGGTATGAAAGCATTGTGCCTGCATCAGATTATCATGTATTTGTATACTATGAAACTTATGAATTGCATTATACAAGTTTTTTTTTTTTATACTATACTGAAGGAACTCCTTAACAATAAGATCGTATTGCTGACCAGCACCCAAATAACCATATGTAGTACAATGCTCAATCTTATCTAAGATCTTCTGTAAAAAATCTAAGTTTTTTGGCACTAATTCTATAGTTGCCAGATCACAATTATGATTGTGCTTATTCTCAAATTTAGTAAGCTGTATACTTTTTGTATGCTTTCCAAGATAAAAACT
>CAJVQA010004430.1:0-17585 GCA_910591915.1 Cetraspora pellucida
ATATATACATGTAACTATTTTAAATTATTAATAAAGATATAAGCAAGGCCTCACCTTAATACCAAAAAAAAAAAAAACTTTATAAAAGTTAAGATAACAATCTAAGCAGAATAAGCATTGAATTATTAGAAGAGTATAGTAAATAAAGCATATAATAAATATTTAATTATTATTTTTAAAGTATCTGTGAATTTTATCAATAATAATATCATTATTATTATATATAATTAACTAGAACTTGAGTTTTTTTAGAAATGTATTAAGAGTTGTAAGCAAAAAGATTATGTTTAGACTGTTAATAATGTAAAAAAAGTTTTTTAAAACTGTTATTAGCAGTTATATTATTTTTCAAATAGGTAAGCCAAAATAATTTTTGTTTTTTAAATAGCTGTACTAAGCAAAATAAAAGGTAATTTCACTAAAATAAAGTGGTATTGTCTGTAGTGTAAAGTTGTTTAAGATATAGAATATTAAATTTTTTAAGTAATATATTAAGGATATAATATTAAAATTGATTTTAATAATTAAAGATTATATTGTATTGTATTAAGCTAAAATATATTACTAAATATTGCTTTGTTTATAATATTTACTAACTCACAATTAGTAATTTTTAAATATTATAATATTTGCCTATTAGCATCTATTTTTCTCATACCTATACTCTATATTTTTCTATTTGGTAAATTCTTATTAACTTTATTAACTCTTATAATATTTAGCTTATTTTTCATAAAGTTACTACAGATTTAAATAATATATTTAATAATTTTGCTAACCAACTTGCTTATAATTACTAAATATTATCTTATTTGATATTCTTAATTAATAATTCTTATAACCTTACTTATACTTCATTCATTAACTAATTTTTTATTAAAATTTTTATTCAATACTCTATTTAAACTATATGTTAAGCTCATATTATAATACTTTAAATGTCTTAATATTATTTTTAACAATGGTCTACTATTACATCTAATATTAACTAGAAAACTACATAGTTTTATATTAACAACAATCAAAAAATCTTTAATTTTGTTTACAACTTTTATTCATCTACTTTAAAAACCTTTTAAGTCAAAATGTTTACAAATAAACTTTTTGTTCTTTATACTTTTTACAAATATAATGCTTCCTATTCTTCTATTTGTTATTAATATAATCAAATTAGTTCTTTATTTCACTAAGCTATCTACTCTTTAACTCAAATAATTTATTATTTAATTTCTAATTTTTTTAATAGTATCTTAAATATAACAGCTTTTAATATGTTTGTTAATCTTCTTTCTGATCTGCATAAAGAAATTTTTATATTTAACAATTTTAAACTGTATAGCTTTTCAAATATATCTTCTCTTATCTTTACTTTATTTGGTCTAGTTTTTACTAACCTTATTTCTACTATTTACAATACCTCTATTTCTATTAAGCTTTTTTTTTATTTAAACCAACAAATATATAAACAAATATAGATTTCATACTGTATTTTATATTTTGCACAGTCTCAAACTACATCTTATACTAATTTAACTTATAGTTCTTCTTTTAGTTTACCCTAATCTTCTATTTAAATACTACAAATTATTACTAAAATTGACCTTTGAACTATTCAATAAATTAAATATTATATACCTCTCTCTTATATTATTACCCAAACTCAAATCTAAATAAGCCTTAACTACTCTTATAGGTTTAAATCACAGATTATATATTTGAATCTTTATTCTTTATATATAATTTAAAAGCAAACTTTTGTTTGTAAAACTTCAATTGAATTTTAATAAAGTTAAAAACATAATCTTATCTTTAATATTTTTAAAAAAATAATAAATTTTTTTAAAATTTTACTAAGTATTTACTAAGATTTCTTTTTTTATTTTTTTGTATAATGAGTTTATTTATATATTAAGACCAATTTATAAAGGTTTTAACTATTTTTTTTACTCTTTTTTAAGCAAGAATGTATAGTTTCTCTTCTGTTAATCAGATTGCAAACTTTATTAGAATTTCTTTTAAAATTTGTAGAACTATAATAATTTTTTTTTTAGTATCTTTGCAATTGTTTTTTTAAATTTAGTTCATAAAGTTTTTTGTTAAAAATTTTTATTAACTGTTAGTAGTTTTGTGTTTAATATACCTTTTATAATTAGAACTTCTAAGTTTTGTTGGTTCAACAAAAATTATAAAATTAAGTATTTAAATAGCATTTTCAAAGTTTCTTTTATCTATAAAGTAATTGATCTGTTAATCTTTGTTACTTACTCTGCTTAGTTTTCTTTAAACATAACTTATTTAAAATGGTTTATTTTTAATTGGTTTTAAAAAAATATTATTAAGAATTTTTACTAAATCTATAAGTAGTTTTTTTGACTGCTGTCTTTTTTTATAAGTTTATTTATTTGAATCTTTTTATTTGTTTTATTAAGAAAACTTGTTAATATTTTTTTTAATTGTTGTCAAATTATTTGATATTTTTTTTCTTAATGATTTTCAATTTCTTTTTTTCTTAGAATGTTAATTTTACTTATATTTGAATTGATTTTTTTCAAACAATATGTATAAAAATACTAACAAATTTACATATAACTACTTAAAGAACAAAATTTAATTTTATATTATTTTAGAGCATATTGTTTATTTAATATAATCAAACACATATGATATATAACACAACTAAAAATAATTATGTTGCTTTATCTGAAAAATACTTATAATTATAAATTCGGGTTATTTTTGTTTTTATTTTTTTGTGTTATAATATAATAGAATAAAACTCAGTTAGCTAATTATGGCTAAATAACACATTTATTAAATAAATTATTAATGATTGGCTGTATATGGGAGCTCCACAGCAAAAGATGATAATGGGCCCAAAATTTTTTTGTAAAAATTTGATTTTTGCAAAAATTAGATCATTTAAAACACAATGTTATTTCATTCAATCTTGAGCAAAATCACTATTATGTATTTATCGATACTTTCCTAATATTGTATGATAGTATGTGATATAAATTAGCGAAAGAAGCAAATGTCAGGCTGATTTACCTTATTGCTAATATATTTTTTCTTACCCACTACAGCACTATAAGATAACTTATAATTTATTGTACGTATTATATTGTTGCAAATTATAATATTTCACTATTATAAGTTTTTAAATTGTTTTTTACTCCCAATATCAACACATGAAGGTTCACATGAATAATTTATTATTCGAACTTACAAGTATTGCACTGTATAATACTTGTAAATTGAACATATTGCATGTGAACAGGAATGCGTATAGTCTTTTTTGATTTTATTGCATAGCAATTTACAATTATTTAAATTACAGAATTACAGGTATTTTTTAAAATTACATTCTCATATAATTCTAATAAATAATTTATTTAATTATCTAAGATTTAAAAAATTATAGTGATATCTTTGTAAAAGTTTTCTACTTTTTTTATTCCTTTAAAGCAAAAATAATTATGCTGAAGATTTAATGAAATCAAGGTTGTATTTGAAATGTTACAAAAAGCTTCTACTAGTATCTTTACTTCTCGAATACTTTTAAAACCCGGTAGATTATTACTAATACTTAAGAAGGTTAAAATGGTGTTTTTGCAAAGAGCCTCTATCAGTACTTTTACGTCAAGTTGATTATAACTGAGGTTTAATGAAGTCAAAGCAGTATTTTTACAGAGAGTCATTGCTAGTACATTTCCACCTTCAAACCCGAGTTCGTTATGCCCAAGGTCCAATGAATTTAAAGTTTTATTCTTACAAAGTGCTTCCGCTAGTATGGTTACACCTTCAGAACCAAGTTGGTTATAGCGAAGATCCAATGAGATTAAAGTTGTATTCTCGCATAGAGCCTCAGACAATATTTTTATCCCTTCAAAACCAAGTTGATTATTGCAAAGTTTTAAAGATGTTAAAGCCGAATTTTTATAAAGGACCTTTGCTAATGCCTTTCCTCCTTTAGAATCAATGTAATTGCTGCTAATATCTAATGAAGTTAAAGTTGTATTTTCACAAAGAGCCTCCGCTAATGCTTTTCCACCTTCAAAACCAAGTTTATTACATTCAAGTTCCAATGAAATGAGAGATGAATTTTTACGAAGAGCACCAGCTAGTACTTTTCCTCCGTTAGGGCCAAGTTGATTATAACCAAGATTTAAAGTTGTTAAAGTAGTATTTTGATAAAGAGCTTCCGCTATTGCTTTTCCACCTTCAAAACCAAGTTGATTATTAAAGAGGTTTAAGGAGATTAAAGTTGTGTTTTTACAAAGAGCTTCAGCTAATCTTTTTCCGGCCTTAGGACCGAGTTGATTATATCCAAGATTACAAAAAGTTAAAGTAGTGTTTTTACAAAGGATATTAGCAAATGCTACACCACCTATAAATCCAAGTTGATTATTACAAATATTTAATGAAATTAATGTCGTGTTTTCATCAAGAGTCTCAGCCAAAGCTTCACCACCTTTAATACCAAGATGATTGTTATCAAGATTCAAAGAAGTCAAAGTCTTATTCCCATAAAGAGCTTCAGTTAATACCTCGACTTCTTCAGGACCAAGTTTAAGGTTAAGAGTTAAAGAAACTAGAGCTGGATTTTCACATAGGACCCCTGCTAAAGTTTCTACTTCATTAAAACCGAGTTGATTATCAAAAAAGTCTAAGGAAGTAATGGTAATGTGTTTATAGGGAACTTTTATTAATAAATTTGATAATTGATTATAATGATTATTGATTAAACCATTGATTCTTAAATCAGCAATTTTTCTACTTTTTCGTAAAAACATTGCGATTAAAAGATAGGTAATTATTTGAACAATTTCTTCAGTTTTTCTATATTTTATAGATAAATATTTAAAATTGTGGCCTTCAAAATTAAGCCAACTTATGATTCCTTTATTTAAACCATCGCAACTAACCAAAGTGGTATAAGTAGAATAATCGAATAAAGGATTTTGATAATTTGGAAACGTTATTTTATATGGGATTAATGAAACTTGTTCTTCGGCATTTAATGCAGAAAGATAGATCTCAATAAGTCTTCTATCATCAAAATATAATAATGGTTCGCACCATAATATTGGTACAACATTTCTACACCATTGACGGTTTACAAGAAGGCAAGAGAATAAGCAACCATAATAATCACGAAGGTTTATAAGTATTTCAAAGAGACATTCATTCGGTAATGTTATCATTTTTAAAAAGTCTGAAAATATTAATTACGGATCATTACCGAATAAAACAACTTTTTTATATACTACGTAAAAACGTAACATACCCTAAAAAAATTTATTAGGTATCATACCCTAAAATGAGAACCCCAGATCTATTTACTAGTTCATTTTAGGTATACTTTTAAGAATATGTATACACATTTTTGATAAATTTTTAATCAACTTTTGTCAGGGGTTCGATGAAGCTTGGCAGTTTTATAGACGATTAATTATTAATTGATGGATCAGATGATCGATATAATTCTACCCCTTTTGATACATAACAGTTAAAAGGGTGTATTATAAAGCCAGTAATGTTTGATTTAATTTTGATTATTAATAAAGATAAAGATGATTAACATTAATATGTACGTACATGTATTATGATGGATAAAAGTCTGGTGACCAATTATGTTCATTATACCCAGCTTTAGTATCGATATTCTATCACTATTTTATCAGGTCCATTTAACAAGTTTCTCATTAAGATAACATCATAATTTGTTCAATAGATAAGGATTTTTGGATTTTTTTGTGTTATCTAAATATGAAGACATTAAGAACGTACATATTAGTAATTGTGTAAATACTAAGTTTACTACAACATTAAACGGTGGTAAACTCGAACCGCACCTCTACCGATAATGACAATAGTTTTAACGATACATTTATTAAATATATACACCAATAGCCGACAGTTACTTACGCACGCTCGTAGGCTTTTGTATTCAATTATTTTTGGCTCTTTAAAAATTTCCAAAGTTGGCTATACATAATAAAGATTACATCCGAAAATGATCAACACGGTACTTTTTTCCGTAATTATGTATGTGAAATTAGAGGGCGAAGATTTTCTTTAAGTGCTAATCAAGCCGATCCAATAAATATCAACGCTAGGAAATTACAAATTGCATTCTTATAATTTACATAGGTATTTAATCTGCGAGAGGTTTTTAGATTTCTGTAAGTTGAGCCATTTCCTGAGCCTATATACTGTAAGTCGAGAAAAAAATCTAATCACATGCTTATCATGTACCAGTAATGGTAATGCATGTTAGTCAATCAATGCCACAACAATTAGACCTACATACTGAACGTGTTGGTACTTGCAAATTTTTTATGTCAATATAATTAATTTATTTTAATGAATTATAACCATGTAAACATTACGACAGTTCATATAATTAACTGATATGGCATATAAGCATATAAACGAACGTACAAATTAAATTTTGAGCGAAATTTATTACATAACCTATTACTAGATATGCGAGATAAACTATCATGCATTCTGAGTATCGCGTATATCTTTCAATTTCGCACGAGCCATTGACAAATTCACTTTCATTATAAAAAATTTTATCTGAATATTTCCGTTATTTCTCCATATTTTTTGTGAAAACACTGAATCTACAACTTGCTTGAAAAAATCCAAACAAGCCGAATAATCTCCATGATTAAAGAAAAACATGAAATATAAAACACGGATTGACTTTTTTTTTATAGGTTTAAAATCGCAATCACCAATCTTAATGCTAAATCTAACAAATCACGCGAATTCGTACTTGTGTAGAATCTGTTTTGGAACATTGAAGTTTATGATTATCGTAAAAACGCGAAATAACGCGCAGGGGTAAAATTACGAATTTTGGCCCAAATTAAGCTTAATTTAGGCCAAATTCGTAATTTTACCCTTGCACGTTATTTCACGGTTTACGGTATGTAAAAAAGTAAATGTATGATCTCAATAATAATAATAATAATAATAATAATTTTAACCCTTTATGTAGCAATTGTAGTTCAATGACAAGTTTGAGACAAATAAAATTAAGTGGATTGATATTTATATCGATATTTCTATTAGCAAGAATAAAATAATTTATAACAAAAACTTTTTTTTTTTCTAAATTTACAGATTTATTATTTTATACAATATTATATAATGTGTTAAGCCAGTCATTAAATGATGGGAATATATGCTTTTGTATATATTAGGTCTTTATAAGAGGGTTCAAGCCATCACGTCAGCCTCACACAGCCTAATATACGATAATAACAGCATTTTATGTTTGCTAACTGCCCACTACTTCGAAATTTCTCAAGGTTAAACTACAAAAAAATTAGTTTATACGCAATCATATTTCGACCTTATTATTTATATTTGAAACATATAGTAATTATATATAAACTAGTACGTAGTAATCTTTAAATTCATCAACTTTTTATACAGATTTTTCAATAAATATTTGACAAACTTATAAAACTAATATTGCTTTATAAAGTTATCGGTCAATTTGTTGAAAAACCGCTTGCATTAAAGATTATCTCTTAAACTGTATGCGCAAATTTGCTCCTAATTTTTTTATAAACTTCTGATCTATTTTTTTTAAAATTTAAAAAATTTAAATAAATTTTACTTTAATAATAATTTAAAAATAAAGATTATATTATAGCAGTATTTTTATATTATAAAAAAAATTTAAGTTATATACTAATTAAAAATAGATAAATTTTTTTAAAAAAGTTATTTTTAATCAAAAATTACTTTTAATATTTAAACATACGTATTAGTTTTAACCTTTTAGTTTTTAATACTATTATTATTTATACAAAGGATGATAATTTTATTAATAAAATTTTTATAAAGATTTGGATTTGTATTAAGGGTAAAGGGTTTTTTTATAGTTAAAAACATATAAAAGTTTAAAAATTTTGTAATAAAACCTTTAAATAAAAATTTTTAATTTTTATTATTTGATAACTTTAAAAATTTTTTTTAAAAAGTTAATAGAATATGTTTTTAAATAAATTTTTTTGTATATAAAATATACCCATATTATTAATAATTTTTTGTTTTATTTTAAATAATTTCAAATACTTTTTAAAATTCAGGGCAAATTTGCCCCAATACGGTCTAAGGGATAATGATTTAAAAAATTGAAACATGTCTAGTATAGTCATATTTAAAATTCCTGGAATTATGCACATTGCATACGTATTCATGTAACATTTTTTATACGTATTAATTGGGTTCCTATAAACTCATTGAATAATAGGCCAAATATTTTAATAAGTTTTATATTCCGGATCTACTTGATAAATATGATGCTTTTTAATCACGTGATGAAGTAGCATACTGTAGTCATAACGATCTGTCTCTTAATTATCGTGCTCTAATTGCTGAATTGAATAATAGATACTATAATATTCATTCAAAATTTTGATTGGTGTTAATCTGTACAATTATGAGCATTGATCTCTCAACCAGTGACAGTAAGGATATGTAAACTTATTATTGTAATAAGTTTTACAACAAATATTCGGATTACCAAAATTGAAATAATTAAAATTGATAATGGCACGAGCTATTCTGATGCGTTGCGTACGTAGATCTCTTATGATTCGTATCTGAGGACTATTTGGGGAATTAAGCTTGATTTACAGTGTACTGGATGAATACATTCTATATTTCAAAATATTGTATTATTATTGTCTTTTGAAGAATAGCAAAATGATATAAAACTTTGAAGATTGGCCAAAAATATATCTGGATACATCTCTAATCCTCAGCATCTTACCGTAAACAGACATTGAGATTATCTAAGTTAAGAGGTAAATCGAAATTTAATAGTAGAATTGCCGAAAGTTAATATAGTTTTTCTATAGGATTGGAATGCAGCTAACTTACAATGAAAAGTTTCTTTATGACAAGTAAACCTTCCCTGAGTTTCTAACAAAGATTAAAGGGCAAGTTATTCCGGTTCTAATAGTGGTAAAATTATTTAAATTGGTTTGGTAGATCACGAGTTATTGACAGTATCTCCTTTATAAATACTGTTACATATTGCCAGAACTTTCGGCATTCCAACATTATATGAAAGTCATAACAATTCTCCGCCGATTTTTACTATGAAATTTACACCCTTCAGCTGTGATCTACCACTTAAAGCATATTAATGCCACTAGTTAACGTATAAATAGACAAATACTAGTTTCATTATATATATATTATGATTCTATTCGTAAAGTAACATATCTTCCGGAATTTTAGACGTTAAATTATCATCATTGGTAGACATTGGTAAACCGTTAAACAATCGTTATGGGATATTTATTACATATACTCGGAAACATGAGAGCCCGGGCCCAATCCTAATATATTCAATATTAGACTTTCTTTTTTCAACAGTACGAAAAATAAAAAATGAATGAACTACTGTAAATAGCAATACCCATTAATAAACTCAGCAAATATAATTATGCCGATGTAGCAATATTGTTCTAGATATTATCGCTGTAAAATAATCATAAAAAATGTCTAATATAGGTACGTGTATGTAGTTCGGAGTGAATCACCTTTTTACTTAAGTGGAACATGCATTTCATAAAAAATTCCAAAATTAAATTGAATTATATTGATATCGATATGTTTATTTTTAGGCACTCATTGCTCACAATAATAAAATACTACACTAAAAATGGTATTATCATATGAAAAAATAGCATTACTTAAAATACAAAAGGAGTTATATATATATATACCTATAGATACCTTGCAGTGAGGTGTCCATCAATTTTTAAACAAACAAATTGGATATCCGTTAACTATAACATATGCAAAAAAATAGACGAATCCCTATCTCTAATTTCGAGATTACGAATTAATAATAGAATTGCTCGACATTTTATGTCATTATCCATTATGGAATACTTTATTTAGCAGTACATTTATTTTACATTGTGAGTAATGAACTGCTGAATAGAGCATAGTTGATAGAATTTCTAGCTTCGATCATGCACATCAATGCATAATATTCTATAAACTTTATTCTTTTCTTAATTCAGGGCTGAAAATTCATTGATGAAAAAGGTCAAAGACCATGTGTTACAATGAAATTCCTGAAACATTAATGTTTCTAAAAAATATATATTTTTACATAATGTAGGTAATTATATAACTTGTTCTTGAGAACTTTTTCTTTTAAAATATCTAAATATCGAAAAATGCCCAGTTTGGTTAAAAACAGTCTCGTAATTTTTTCGCTTCTTTTCGTATGTGTTCTTCTGGTGTTTGCTGGTAAATTGTTTAATAAAATTATTAATATGTGCATTAATATGATCTAGCAGGCGAGAAGCACTTTTATTTATTGTTGCCACAAACATTCTTTTGTTCAGATAATAATATAAATATCATCACTCCTACTGGAAATATATACACTGGAAGTTTAATTACAATTAGTTGGCAGTTTTTTGGTCAACCATCGACACAACCTTCATCCTTAAAAATCAAAAATAAATCCACCGGTGAAAGTACTCTAATAGATAATAATTTAGATATTCAAGCTTCGAGTAAAATATGGAACGTTTCAGTACCAGAAGGCATTTATTTTTTGTCTATAACTGATGGTACGAGCGAAGGAATTTCCGGTGATTTTATCATTTCGAAAGACAAAAATTCTCAAGGTATTCAATTTTTTATTATTATTGTTTTTACTGGTTATATAAATTTTCATTTAATGCTTATAGAAATTATACCTTTAATGCTTATCGTAATTAAAGCAAATTCCTCAACAATAAGTGTATCAACTCTTATCGAAGTCATTGTAGGTGGATGTGTTGTAGTCTTGGTTCCAATTGTTGCTGGAATTTATTTTATTAGAAGGTGGTATAAAAAAGAACGCGACGGAAGTTTTACCATTCCCAAAACTGAGACTATATATTCTGTGAAAGAAATTGACGAAGAATATAATTTAGCAACAAGTGAAAAAAAACACGGCTTTGTTTTCACATGACCTATACAAATGGAAATACAATTTTCAACTTTGACATATAGAGAGAATTATTTAATTCTGTATTATTCGTTAATTTAGCATTATGTAACATAAATTACTATAAATTAATTCTTCAAACCTTTGTTTATTCAAGCAAAAAAATTAATATCTTAGCATAGTATGTTTTTACATCTGTATCTTATTACATTAGTTTATATAATACTATAATATAAATTAAATAGTAAAACTAATAAGACATTTATTAGATAGTTATTTAGCATTTTTTAATATTTTGTACTGCTGGCAGTGTATTTTACAAATCTATATAATTCCAAAAGATAATTATAAAAATGTTATTTTTTATTAGCCTGATGTATTATATGTCTAATAATTTTGAATTATTGTGTAGTTGTGTAGCTTTTGGTGTAAAGGCGTGGAAAAAATTTTCAATTGTATATTTTTTGTTTGAGAGCAGCTTTAATTATACAAGTACATATTTTGTACTAAGTGTATTCAAGGTTTTCTGTAGTATCTGTTGTTATTAGTACTTGGTATTCTGTTATATTAATTTTAACTTAATTAATAAATTCTTAGTTTTTTTTGATTATTAATTTATAGTTATATATTCTTCTTTTGCATCTGATTTGTTTTTAATTTTGAATATAGCAATAGAAATCTTCAAGTAGGTATTAATACTTAATAATTATTATTAGTTAATAATAATATGTTGTTCATTTTAATCCTTTTTAATGATTACTTAAACCAAACTAGCATCAAAACAGGTTGAAGAGTTAAGTTTTTAAATAGAAAACACCTTTGATTCTGCATTAATATATAAAGCAGATTGTTGCTAACAAACTAGAGATACATAAAAAAACCAAAATATAGATAATTTTTTTAATAGTTTGTGTTAAGATTAAACCTTTTCTTTAAACAGACTTATCAACATATTTAGTACTTAAACCAGAAAGATATCTTGAAAACAATAAAAAAAAAATTTGATTAAATATTGTTAGAAACTCAAAAATAAAACAAATAGCTAAAACATTTTTTTTAATTTAGTTTTTTATATATTATACTTGCTGATCTTTTTTGTCTTTTTTAGTATTTTTTTCATTTAAAAGTAGAAATTTGGCTTCATTTTTTTAAAAAATCAATATTGTTTATTATTTTCTTTTTTAGACAGTTATATATTATAATATGATTTAATAAAAATATAACAATTATATGTACAGCTTAACACATAATGTAACAAAAAACAAAAAAAAATTTAAGTTAAAAAATTATTAAATTAAAAATATATAATAATTTCTAAATTATATATATATAATTTTTATCTCTTTAGTATAGGTTAAAGTATAGTTAGATTCTTAGTACAGATAAAATATTAGTGATTTTATTATAACAGTTATAAAAGATATGCTTTTCAATATTTTTAGTTTTTTAGTTTTTTTTTTTTAAATATTAAGATGAGTATTTGTAACCTAAACTTTTATTGATATAGTATGTTTCAATTTTGTAATTATATTACAATAGTTACTGAGAGCAATTATAAGAAAAATATACAACTAATCACTTATATAACTTTAATTATTGTTTAATATAATCTGTCTAAGGTTTTACATTAGCTACTATATCTAGAATTTATTTATAAATCTTTTATTTAAATATTTTGGTTCTTGTATCTATTTACCTACTTATTCTACTAACTGTTTTAGTTTTTACTAATACAAATATATCATAGTTATTAGGTTTTTAAAGTAGTTCACTTATATAAGAAATTTTTAACTTTATATAAACTTATTAAAGCCTTCTGTTATTCTAATTTCTATCTGATCTAGTATTTTACTATAGCTAAGATTAATACTTGTAGTTAGGACAAACTATTAAACTACTATATCTTTGTAGAGTTTATACAACTCTAGTACTTCTTTTTACAATCTTACTAGTACTTTGTATATTTTTGCAAATCTTTTTATATTATCAATTCAGTTAGCTTTATATAGTATGACTTTATAACTAAATTGACTAGTAGTTGGATTAGTAGACTTTTTTATTTAGGAGTTTTTGACTATACAGATTACTTGCCTTAGATTTCTTTCTTTAAATTAAGAATTTTATAGATAATATTATCAAAAATTATACTACCTTTCTATTTAGAATTTTTTAAACAGAACTTTTTATTACAGTTTATACTTTTTGAATTTATTTATATAATCTTGTATACTTCTAATATTAGTCTTGATGCAATTAGAATTACAGAATTACTACACTAGATTTCATTTTAAGTTGCTAGTATCTAGCTTCTAATTACAATTTATATTTATTTGTATAATATTGCATATTTCTAATATTAGTTTTAATATAATCAGAATTACAAGATTATAATTCAAATACCTTTTTTAAGTTACCAAATTAAGACTATATTTCAAAATCTGCTACTAATAGAAGTTGAACTTTGAACCTATTGCTTGAAAGATAACAATCTAACTACTATATAAATTATTTTTCTTTTATAACTTTTTAGTTTTGTTTAGATTAAGTTTTTTTTTTATTTATTTCATTTTTTTATAAGTATTATCAGATTAGTAATATTCTATTGTAAAACAGTAACTAAGAATAACCTTTTAGATAGTAACTTATTATTGCTTAGTATAGTAAATCATTTCTGAATACTTTTAGAAGTAGTCAGAAAAGTTAAAACTTAAACATTAAGTTGTAATTATTATTTTTTTTAAAAAAATATTAAGGTAAGTACTTGTAACATAGGATTTTATTGATAGCATATTTAGTAAATAGTTGTATTATAATCTTAAAAATCAATTATAAAAAAAATATACAACTAGTCACTTGTATAACTTTGTTCTTCTAAAGGTTCTATACTAGTTACCATATCTGGAACCTGTTTGTAAGTTTCTTATTTTTTTTTTTTATTCTTTGACTAGTCTTGCCAAGATCTTTCAGTAGTCCTCGCATTTTTTGAACTAATGTTCTCAATATACTCCTGGATCTGAACCTCAACCTCCTCTGGTCTGTACTTTTAAACTTTTAAAAGTAACTATTACACTGATCCCTGCCAGTATCAGAAGTTCTTGCTAAGCTTTATCAAGAACTAGCTATTACCATGAGTTCATGTAATATCTCTCATTGTCAAACTTTCAGTCTCACATTACTTCTCATGACTTCAGTTATTCCAAATTGAGTTCTAACTCATGTCTATTACCAGATGGCTTTTCAATCACAGGTCACTTGCCTTTTCTAGAAATAAGTCTGTCTGATGATGCCTCAGGTTCCTGGTGCTGCAGTGTTGCAGTTTCCTATTTTAGAAATACATCTTTACAATTGCCATTACTAGGATTTGAATTGGCAAACTTGCGATTATGAGCTTGAAGCATAACTACTATGCTATCGACCTTAGAGGTCATAAGTTTCTTATTTAAATATTCTGTTTTCAAATTTACTTATTTATCTATATTTACAATAATTCTAATCAATACTAGTAAAAATATATTATAGCCACTAAGTTTTTAAAGTAGTTTATGTATATAAAGAACCTTTGACCTTATATTATAGTTTTCAAAATTTTTTGTATCCTATTTTTATAACTAATCTAGTAATGCTATAGCTAAAATTAATATTTGCAGTTAAAACATATTATTAAATTACTATACTCTTGTAAAGTTCACTTTAATTCTAGTACTTACTTTATAATATATTTTTATTACTTTGGTATTTAATTTAAGTTCTACTAAGCTTCCAGTTCAGATAATTTAAAAAGATAGATACAATTATACTTTTGGTTTATATATTTTTCTAATATGTAATCTTTTTTTAAAAACAGATTCTAGTATTCTGACTAGTTACAACAGTTTCTTACAAAAGACTAACTTTTCTTTATCTGATTTTCAAGTTCTAGCTCTATTTCATAAGTTTAGTCTTTACAATAATATTGTCAAAAGTTCAGACTATCTTTCTATTTAGATTTTTTAAATAAGCTTTCATCTTTTTGAATCTTATAATTTATATAGTATAAAAACTTATTACAGATTCATATTACCTGATACCAGTTTGTATTTCTTTATACAAAATATAACTATTATGTAAATCTATATGATCTTTTAGTTATACTGATATAATATAAGTAATCAGTATCTGATCTTAACCAATAGTTTAAGACAGTTAACTGTAATATAAAAAGAATTTTAAATTTTTGTTAACACTAAGATTTGAACTCTAGACCTTTACTTGAAAGTTAACAATATGTTATTTTACTATATTATTATATCTTTTAAGCTTGTAATTATTATAAATATAAAAATATCAAAGTTTATAATTTTTTTATAAAGGATACTAATATGGTTATTTAAATAAAAAAAATAATAATAATGAGTTATTTATTTTAAATTTAACTAAGTATAGTATTAATAATTTATTTACTTAGATATAATTTATCTTATTTTGATATTTGATGTTTTATTATATACTATATAAGTAGTTGTGCAACATTGTTATATAAAACCAGGAATAGAAAAAATCTACACAGACACTATTTTAGTTATAGAAAACCATATTCTTTATTGCAATCTATTTCTGATATAAGAAAATAACTCTTTATAAAAGAAGTTGATAGTACTTGCAATCTAAATATGGTTTAAGTTTCAATGACTGAGTCTAAAAACCTATTGTTATGAGTTTTATAACCAAGTTTAAAGACAGAGCAAATGTGATAGATTGTTGCTTAAAAAATAATTATGCTATGTAATGTTCTGCAAAGATATAAAGGCAGTTTTTTCAATTTGGCACAAGGTTGAGGTGATCAATGAGAAATGTTACAAAATGAGTATTATAATTTTTTTAAAAAAGCATATTGTATTGGTTCAAAAGAGCTTTTATTAGTTGTATTATCTTGTAGAAGCAATACAATTATAAAGACATAATGCCAGATTTGTTAAGACAAAATTAAAAAAACACAAGAGCATCTGGCATTTTGCATAAGACAAGCAAGTCTTTAGAAAAAAATACAGAAAGAATTGATTATAATAGCATAGAAAAAATTAAAAAAAAGTTCAAGTTTTACCTTATATATTATATATAACACTTTTTGAAAAAACAAATATAGATAAAATAGAAATAAGAAAAGTGCTAATTAAGTGCCTAATTTTAAAAGCAACTCAAAACAAATTAATACAACTTATGAACTTAAGAACAAAATAGTAATTTATAAACACAGTAATAAAAACAACCCGGAACACTTTTTTAGAGCAAGTTTGGAGAATATAATGTGAAAAAGTTAGTATATAAAAAAAAGACATAAGAATAACCAGTAAAGTAAAAAAAGAAAACCAAAAAAAAAGAAGAATCCAAACAAAAAAAGAAGGCTAATTAGCAGTTAATAAAAAAAAAAAAAAGAAAACCAAAAAAATAAAAAATAAATTAAAAATAAAGCTAAAAAGACAATGTTAAAACTTGTTATAAAAAGAAGAAGACCTTTTTATTATGAACTTTAAGTAGTTAGACAAGTAGCTTACTTCTGTTTAAAGTAATGTAACATTTTGCACTTAGACACCAATAAGATGGCTAGGTAATACTAGACTTAGTTGTTAGATATATCTATATAATTGTATATGTAATTTTAAAAATTATAATAAAGTACTAGCATGACTGCTTAAAGAAAAAAAAGTTTTAAGTTCACTAATATGAAAATTAGTGAATCAGTTTATAAGTTTTTTTTTTTTACCAATACCTATATACTAGGAAAACAATATAGTAATTTTATATACTTAAATATGATTTTTACAGTATACTTTACTATTTTACTAAACTATATATTATTACTATTTGTAATACTGATTACAAAGTTATATAATATTTTAAACTAGTTATAAATTATTATATATATTATTTAGTTTAACAATTATTCAATAATTCAAAAACATAACATGAACTCTTTCTAATGATCATTTGAACCAAACTTTTCAAAAAGCCAAACTACAGAAAATGATATAATTAATATATTAAACTTTATAAAAACTTTTCCAGAGTACTATATATACATAGTTGAACATTGAAATAGAGTTGAAAAAAAGTTGCAGCTTTGTGATAACAGTTTAAACACACTTTGGAACTATAGAAGAAGTAGTTGGTAAAAGTCAAAGTTTTTTATCAAGTAAATAACAAAGTTAGATATATTAGTTCTATACAACTGTAAAATCTACAAAAAATATCTATAAAGGTCAAGAACTTACAAAAGCTACAAAGTTGGTTTACCTTTCACTTTTATTTTGCTTTAAGAAAATTTTGTAAAAGTGGATGATTTAGCTTACTCCCTCTTAAAGATCAATACATAAAACTACCAAAACAGTTAGCAGTATTTACTTCCTAAATGGGTTTGTTGATAACATAGATTAGAAACAATACAGTAATACAAACATGATTATACATATGCCTTGAAATACTAAAAACCTGAAAATACTGCCTTCAGACTAACTAGTACTCTATACTAATTCTTTATAATCAAGTCAAAGATTTTTTCTTTTTTATATAGTTTTTTGTTAAATAATCTAAGTAAATAGAAAAATAGTAGAGTTATTTC
>CAJVQA010004431.1:0-17584 GCA_910591915.1 Cetraspora pellucida
TATGTAATTGTATAAGTATATAGTTTCAAGAATCTTAATAAAGTACTAGCATAACTGCTTAAGGTTAAAAAAAAAAATAATAATAAAAATAAGTATATATTAATTTATAAAAATAATAAATTAAACTAAATCATAAGTATTTTAAACTTATTTATTTTTTTAATAACTTATATAGTTAATTAATTTTTATTTATTTATTTTTTTTGATATTAAGATAACCTTTTTGGTTTTTTGACTTTTATTAATAACTTTTTTTGATAATATAATTTTATAAATGATTATAGAAAGAATGAAATATACAATTTACTATATATCTTAACACCAAAAAAAAAAAAAAAAAAAAACAATTTACTATATATATAACTTTTTTATATTACTTATTTAAAAAGTTTATTCCAAGGTTCTTTATAATTAAATTTAGTTTTTTTAAAAAATATATTAAATAGTTTTTTCAATATGCATTATAGTAATTAATAATTATAATTAAAATTAATAAAACTTAGTAAAGTAATTACTATTGATATATCTTATTAATTAGTAATTAATATATCTTATTAATTAGTCATTAATATATCTTATTAATTAGTAATTAATATATCTTATTAATTAGTAATTAATATATCTTATTAATTAGTAATTAATATATCTTATTAATTAGTAATTAATATATATCTAAAAAATGTAATGATTTAGTAAAGTAAATAAGTTGCAACTACTCAAGTAATAAATTGTAAGTTTAAAACTCATTAATAGTAAAAATTTGAATAATTATCTATGTAATATATAGATGATATTATAGTAATAGCATTCTGTCAATTAGTTAAAATAGAATATTTGTAACTATGATTACATCAGTATGATTGGCAAATTATAGAATATTTGTATAACTAGTTATATAGAGAAATGCAAACTAGTAATAGGCAATGCAAACCTAAGATAAGTTCTTATAGCTGTATAAATCTGTAAAACTGAAAAGCCAAAACTTATTTAAGAAAACCTAAATAGAGAGGTAATATAAATTTTTAACAATACTATTGTAAAATTTAGATCTAGAAAATAGATATCAATGTAAAAAAATTAGGCAGTTAAGAATCGTAAATAAAATGCACTACTAATTAGATTACTAAAAGTCTCAAATCAAAAAGAAAGATATCAGATATCATAAATTCAATATATCAAAAACAGATTATAGTCCTTTTAGACTATCTGAATTGTAAGTATAATAACAAAAACAAGAGTATACTATAAGTACTAAAGATATATTGTGAAATTAATACTAAGGTTTAGATGAACTTTACAAAAGTAAGTTCTATTAATAAAAACTAAATATAAATAATTAGTTAGCAAAAAGGCTCTTTGAAGTCTTACAGTCAAATAATATACTCTAAAATATATATTGTCTTGATAGGCATATAGATAAAAAAACTAAAATTAGATTAGATATAACTTAGATATATAAAAACTTGTATACTATTTGTCAGTTATAGTATAGAGATCAAAATATCTAATTAGATAATCTTTTAGCAGATTACAGATATGATAGCTAATATAAAACCTGTAGATAAACTACTTAAATAAATAACCAAAAGCTATATATATAACTAGTTTTACATTTATCTTATACAAGTTATGTATTATAATTAAAATCACAATAAAGACAGTAGTTACTAATAATTATAATCTTAATAAAAGCAATATATATATATATATATATTTATATATATAATTTTTTTAATATATTTAAATTCTCTACTAATAATTCAAATTGTTAATTAAAAAATTAACTAATATAACTTTCTAATTAATTAATTTAAAAAATGTTAAAAACAACTAAACAACTAAATTATTAAATAGTTCAATTATAAAATTCTATCTGTTTGGATTAACTTATATTAATTTCTTTGATTTAATTAGTTAATTAACAAATTTAGTTACATAATATAAAAATTGATTAGTTATAACTATAGTTGGTAACTAGTTGATTACAAAATTTTTACCAACTTAAAACAATACTCTCTGCATATGCAATTTATTTTGTATTATAAAAATATCTTCAAATACAATCTATTCAAGTTCTTGATTTTTATTAGTACCTTTAAAATTATTTTATTATTAATAGAAAACTTAATAAAATTTATTATATTTTATATATAGCTAATCTAGTTTTATGTTATATATTATAATTATTTAATATTTAAGTTATAAGAATTACTTTTTTAATTATTATGTTATATTATTTATTTTTTTTAATATTAAGATGACCTCTTTGGTTTTTTAACTTTATTACCACTTTTTAGATAATATAGTTTTATAAAAACTATTACAAAAAGAGTGTACAACTGACTACATATATAACTTTTTTATATTATTTATTTAAAGAGTCTGCTCAAGGATTTTTATTAATTGTTGTATCTAACACTTTTGCTTGAGTGTTCTATTTAAACTTTTTGAATCTATAATTCATATCAATTTTATTAAATTATATCAGATCCTTATTTCAATCTTAGGACTAATTTATCTTTGAGATAAACCTTTTGAAGCCTTCTGTATTTCTATTTATAGCTAATTCAAACTCATTATAACTAAACTAGTACTTGCAGTCAGAGCTAATCAATTTTTTTTTTTTTTTTTTTTTTTTTTTTTTTATTTATTTATATAATGTTCAAGTAAAAACTTTTTATATATAGAATCATAAGTTCTAAAATTAAAGATTTCTAAACTACATTTGTGCTACAAATTGGCACCCAATGTGACATTACATCCTCTATTTTCTGTGAATGCTATAGCTAACTATTTCAAATTAGGTTTTAGCTAGAATAGGTTAGAGAAGACCTTTAAGTGATTGTTTGAACATTATTAAATACAAGAAGTTAGTGAAAAACCTTGTGTGAGCTATTTAATAATAAAAGAGTTAATATTTATAGTTTGAGAAAAGATTGTTGTATTGTTTGAAAGATTTGGTGATGTTGGTAAGTAAATTTTAGTACATTTAGATTTTGTTGTAATGTTGCAAAATATTTCCTATTGATGTTGGTATGTGTTGCAAGTAGATTAGAGATCTTGATAAAACTAGTTTAATAGAGCATTTGAAAGCTAAAGTAGAAGGGCAGCAGTTTGTTTGTTAATAAGTGCTTTGATATTTTCATAAATAGTAAAAGAGAAGATTCCTGTAATAATATGTAAAATATGTTTGAATTGAGGATTTGGTGTATTAAGTGTAAAATTTAGAAGAATGTTTAGTAAGGTTGTTGAGGCTATATTGGTAATTTTTAGTAATATTAGAGTATCTTGTATTGTATTTTTAATTGATTGTAGAATATTTGTAGTATTGCTAGGGCATAAAAATAAATGAAGAGTATCTTCAGTATTTGTACAGCGAGAGCAGTTTGAAGTAGTATAGAGATATAGGTAATAGATATTAAGATTTTGCATAGTAGGTAAAATATTAGTGAAAATTTTGATATAGAAGGAGTATTTTTGTAGGTTATTTTCGAAAGAGAAGATGATTTTAAATTTTAATGACCATTTAATGTTTGTGATATTTTGAAAGAATTTTAAGTTTGACTATTTGACAATTTCTTGAATAGATATAGAGTTTTTGATAAAGGTGTAAACTTTGATAGGGATTAGATAGTTATTCCATATAAAATGGTTTGGAGTATTAAATTTTGAGTTGTTAATTTTAAGAATATGTTTTGTAGTTTCTTGTTTAGCAAGTGAATCTGCTTAGTTGTAAAAAGAGTCTGTAAAGTTTGATTTTACTTTATAAAGAGTAGTAATAATGTTTTTAAGTTGTTTAAGATAATTAATATAGTAAATAATATCCCAGTTTATAGTTTGTATAGGTTTGGAGTTGGTAGCTGAGTTGAGGTTTTTAATTGCAGTTGTATTGTCAATATGAATATTTAAAAAAATGTTAGAAGAAACTGCAAATAAGAGGGTAAGAATTGCCTCAAGTTCAATGCAAGTTGAGTCAGGATAGGATTGTAAAGCTGCATTAAATTTTATGGATGTATCATATTTACAAATTCATCCTATACCTCATTTGGTTTCTGAAGTTTGTAAATTTTTGATTATTCATCAGTATAGAAGTGTAGTTTATCTGTGTTAAGTTGGGAGATAAGGTGATTTAGATCGATTAGTTGCTTTTGATATGATGGTGTGTTGATAAATTGTTGAATAAGTTGAGTTTCATATGATAAAAGAATTATTTGTGATTGTATTGATGGAGTTGATTGAATAATAGTAGTGCTGTATATTTGAGTTAGAGCTAAGATTTCTTTAAAATCAATTTGAATGGTTATTGTATCTTTTGATTTGATGGCTAAGTTATAAAACAAAAAGAATGAATGAAAATTTGGTGTTGGGTAGTTAGTAGTTGGTAGTAGTTGAGAAAATCCTGAAGTGAGTGTAGAAATTTCAAAGAATGATGATTGTTGTAGAGAGGTTTGTTAAGAAATATATAGTAATTGATTATTTGTATAATATATATAATGAAAGTAGTGAGAGTTTGAGAATGAAGATGGTAATATTAGTTTAATTGTATTCAGGAAGGTATTAATAAGAGGAAGGTTTATATGAGGCCAAGTTCGGGTTATAGTATTAGATTGGTTTAGATGTAGAATTTGAGTAAACCATTTTGGTTAGCAACCTTTATTAGGTTTATTTATGCATAAGTAGATATTGTTCTATATAAGAATATTTTTGTTATTTGCAGTTGTAATTTGTTCTAAAAAGATAATTTTATTATTTCTAAGACTATTAATAGTAGACATAGGTGGGTTGACAGAAAGGATGTTAAAGATAGTATAAGTGTTTTTTGGTATTAATGATGGGAAAGGTGTGATTTGTGAAATTATTGAGGCTAAGATTTCATTAAGGGCTAGTTGAAAAAGATGGAAAAGTAGAGTGTAATTTTGCATTTTTTGATAGTAGTTAGTTAAGATTGTTAATGAAAGTTAAGGTGATTATATTTTGGTAAGTCATTCTTTAATTCATTGAATGCCTATATTTTTAAGGATTGGTAGTGTGTTAAATATTCGTTCAGTATTAGCTGCACTGACTTTTTGAATGATATTGTTAAAGGTTGGTAAATTAAAGGTAAGTGGATTAGTGAAGATTATATTGTTAGTGTTTTTTGCTAAAGAGAGTATTTTTTTGGTATAGATAGTAAAAAGGCAAGAAAATTTAATTTGTATATTTGTATAAACTGGAATAATTTGAAGTAGGTATTCTAATGAAGATTGTAGAATTAAATTGAAACTGATGAAATTTGTGAAGATGTTATTTTTTTGTGTCAAATAAGAGTAAGGAAGCTTTTGATTTTGTTTTGAATTTGGTCAAGAGTTAGTTTAGAAGATCCTTGGCCATTATAGAAAATGCCAAAATATCAAATTATGCCTTGTGGTTTTCTAGGTGTAATGTTTTATTAATTCATTGAGAAAGTAGGAGTTGGATTTAATATAAATTTAGGTTTAATGTACAAAAGGTCTGATTTGGTAGTATTAATTTCTATATTGTTAAATTTGTATAATTCAGAAATATCATTTATAATGTTTTGCATTATATTTGCACTTTTACAATACCAGGTTGTATCATTTATAAAAGCTAATGATGAAATTGTTATTGGAGAAGATGTTGTATTTGTTATAATATCAATAGGAGATTGATATGAAATTTTTAATAAGTAGTTTTTGTATTTTTTTTGAATAAAGTAGAGTATAGGATTGTAGTAGATTTGTCTTAGTTAATTTTTGTATTTAAAACTTTTTCATATAGCATGAAGTTTCTTTTAATAATATTTTAGTCTGTTCTAGAACCAATTTCTAATATAAGATTATCTATATAAGCTAAAGCTTTAAAAACTATGTCTTTTAACTGAATTCTTATAAGTTTTCTATTCAGTTTCTGCAACAGAGAATCAAAGACCAATATGTATAAGAGAAATAAAAGAGGGTTGCTTTGTTAAACTCCACTTTCAACTCTAAAAAAGGCTGATATTTTGTCTGCAGCTATAATGTATGCCTCTTAGTTGATAAATAAGATTCTAATTAGTTTTATAAATTTGAAGTTAAAGTTCATTTTCTTTAGTACTTCTAAGAGATAGTTGTGATTAATATGGTTAAATACCTTTTGCTAGTCTACTCTAATCTAAAACTTTTGTATCAACTTTATTAGGTTATTTATATTTAGATTCTTATCTCAACTTTAGGACTATAATTTTTAGACTATTTTTATCCTAAAGACAAACCTATCAGAGCAAGCCATATTTTTTTATTATTACTAAACTGGTTTTTGTTATAGCCAGAATCAATACTTGTAATCAAAATTATTCATTAAACTACTTTTACTTTTGTAAAGTTTATCCAAATTCTAGTATTATCTTTTTAATATCATCTTCATTATCTCTTACTAATTACTACTTAAAACTAATAGAACTCTTCAGACTACCAATTCAGATAGCCTGATATAATATACTCTATATTCTTTTTTTTTTACTAATTCTGGCAGTCTGATTGGTATATATGTTTTTTTTACATATCTATTTTCTAGTTTATCTGACAATTCTTTTAGAGATGTTTTATAAGCTTCTATTAGTTCAATATAAAATTTTTAAATAAGCTCTCATTTTTTTAGTTTATTAATCTTTATGCCTAATAGTCTTATTACAAATTTGTACTAAAAGAGGTGTGGCAATCTAGTAAAATGATCAGGTTGTCAACCTTTAAGTGGCAGATCTAGAGTTTAAATCCCATGAATGACAAATTTTGAAAAATAGGTTTGTATTACAATAACTGGCTTTGTCAATTAGTTGGATTAGTGTATTTGTAACCTTCAGTTGCACCATCTTGAATAGGAGCTTGAAGCATTTATGTTAAGTATAATATTATATACATATAGAGGAATGTTAATAACTGATGTTGCATAAAACTTTAGTGCAAACTTATAATAAGACCACTGAGTGCAGAAAGCAAAGAAATTGAAGAGTTGAAAACTTACTTAGAAATCATGAATAAAGAGGTAGTACAACCCTTTTAACAGTGCTGTCAAACTGATGAAAGCTCATGAAACACCCTTAAAGAGATAGGTAGATAAACCAAATAGCAAGATGTGTAAAGAAGCATATAACCAACCAGGCCATCAGAATCATCAAAGAAAAAAAATACTAAGGTATACTATACTGGGCCATCTGAATTGGAAGTTTAGAGAGTTCTATTGGTCCTGAGTAGTAGTTAGTAAAAAATAATAAAGAGAAATGGATACTGAAGTTTTGAATGAACCTTACAAGAATAAAAGTAGTTTAATGGTTAGCCCTAACTGCAAGTGATGGTTTAGACCAAAGTGATATCAGGTAAGCTGTAAATATAAAATACAGAACATACTGATAGGTTTAGTATAAAGTTAAACATGACTTAGTAACTATAATATATCTTCACCAGTTTATCAGAGTTATTGATAAGGTGTAGTAAATACAGAATCAGAGTGTTTAAATAGAGATCCTATAGATGGGTTCTAGGTATAGCAACTAGTATAGAACCTTTGAGTAAACTACTTAAATTAAATAATGACTAAAGTTGTATAAGTGACTAGCTGTACACTCTTTCTATGATTGCCTCTGCACTGTTACATTAACAGATGCTAGCTAACTAATATTACCAATAAAATTCTAGGTCACATATATTTACCTTAACATTAAAAAAAAAAAACCAAATTTGCACCAAAGCCTTATATAACATCAGTTTTTCATATTCCACTATATATATAATATTACATTTTACATAAATATCTTAAGCTTTTAATGTCAAATGGGATCTGACTTGGTGTATCTAAGATTACAAATATCTAAATTCAACTAATTAATAAGAAACAGTTACTGTAATTAGAAATAGTAAATGATCTGAAATAACCCATATAACTAATGACTGGTTATAAGTTATTTAAAAAGCCAAATGATCTTAGAAGGTTATTTAATATTTGTTAATTAATAATTTAATATCTTTTAGTCAATTAAACTTAATTATTATACAAAAAATAATTTTTATAAAATATAATTAACAATTGTAGCTACATATAAAAGTCCAAATTCTACTAAGTTTTAATATTTATGTCTTATGTAAAGTTGTTTAGAAGAACAAAATGCATATATACCAAAAATTATATATAATTTGATTAACTTTTTATTATATTATTTTCATTTTTTTTTTTTTTTGGATTATACTATTTTCATATTTTATCTTTATACAAAAAAATTTTAAATTTTTTTATATAAATGTAAAAGGCCAAAATAGTATAGTAAAAAGTTAATCAAATTATATATAATTTTTGAAATATATGCATTTTGTTCTTCCAAACAACTTTACTTAAGACATAAATATTAATTAACTTAGTAGAAGTTAGACTTTTATATGTAGTTATGATCATAAATTAGTGAAATTACAGTGTTTAATAACTTTTTATATTAGCTATCTGGCCAATAAAATTACTTTATATGCAAATAACCCAAATGACCAAATGACCAAATGATCTGGATCATTTATTCAAATAACTTGGTTATTTAAATTTTGGGCAAATAATCAGATTATTTACTATCTTTAACTGTAATACAAATATAATTTTCAAAATTTATATTTATAAGAATTAAACTTTAAACCTATTATTTGAAGTTGATAGCCTATTTACTTTACTAAATTGTTACATTTCCTAATTTAACTATATTTAGTTTATCAGTTTGTTAATTATAATTAGAATTAATTTAGCAAATGTAATATAGATAGATAAGCATTATTATATCTTATTTATTTTGCTTTATAGTGCAATTTTGCTTATTAACAATATAATTAATATGTGTATTAATGATCAACTTTGATTTTTTTTATCTTTATTTATTATTAATTATATGCTAGAATCTTTCAAATAAATTAGTAAGCCTTATAAGTAAACTAAGCTTTTATTTTTAATATACTTTTATTCTTAAATTTATATACTTTTAAAATTATTTAAAAGAGATGTAATAACTTAATGAAATAGATAAATTGTTAATTCTTCAAGTAATAAGTTGTGAGTTCAAAACCTATTAATAGTGAAAAGTTGGATAATTACCTATATAATATATAGACAGTATTATAGTAATAGCATTTTGTCGATCAGTTAAGATAAGATATTTGTAACTATGATCGCACTAGTATGACTAATAGGTCATAGAAAATCTGCATAATGTTGAAGTTATACAGAGAAATGCAAACTAGCAATAAGCAATGCAAACTTAAGATAAGTTCTTGTAACTATATAAATCTGTAAAACTGAAAAGCTAAAGCCTACTTAGGAAGTTTTAAGTAGAAAGGTAGTAAGATCTTTAACAGTACTACTATAAAGGCTAGATCTAAAAAATGAATACTAATATAAAAGGATTAGACAGACAAGAATCTCAAAAGAGAGATACTATCAACCAAACTGCTAGAAGTCTTAAACTAGAAAAAAAGGACCTTGAAGAGAAAACTCTAAGATATTAGGAACAGGTTATAGTTCTTCTGAGCTATCTGAATTAGAAGTCTAAGATTAGAAATAAGAGTATACTATAAGTATTAAAGATATGTTATAAAGTTGGTATTGAGATTTGGATAAACTCTGCAAGGATAAGTCCTGTTAACAAGAATTAAAAATGAGTAGTTAGTTAGCAGAAGAGCTTTTTGGAGCTCTACAGTCAGATAATGTACTTTGAAATATGTAATAGCTTGATAGATGTACAGAAAAAGAGATTAAAGTTAGATTAGATGGCACTTAGATGTATAAAAACTTGTGCTCTATCTGTCAATATAAGTATAAAGATCAAAGTATTTAAATAGATAATCTCTTAGTAGGTTGCAGATATAGCAGTTAGTCTAGAACCTGTTATGCAAGTGAACTACTTAATTAGATAACCAAAAGTTGTATATATAATTAGTTGTACACTTATCTTGTACAAGTTATATAACTATTTTTTTTTTTTTTTTTTTTTTTGACATATAAGCAATCATGCTAGTACTTTATTAAGCTTTTGGAATTACACTTGTAACTATATAAATATCTCTAATATCTAAGTCTAGCATCACCTAGCCATCTTGCTAGTACCTAAATGCAACCTGCTGCATTACTTTGAGCAGAAGTAAGCTGCTTGTTTGACTACTTAAAGTCTATAATAGAAGAGTCTTCTCCCTTTCATAATAAATCCCAAAATTATCTTCATTACTTTCTTCTCAACTTGCTTTTCTTTTTCTCTTATTTCTTCTTTCTTTCCTTCTATTTTTTCTTGATTTGCCTTTTCTCATTTTCTTGGTTCCTTTAGTTTTTCACCTTTTTTCCTTTTAATTTTATCTGTTATTCCAATTTTTCTTACACATTTGATAATTTTTTCGCAACATACTTGTTTGTAAAATGTATCCTAGACTGTTATTGTTACTGTATTTGCAAATTGCTGTCTTGATTTTAAATTTAAGAGCTGTGCCAGTTTGTCTTGCATTCTTTTGGAATTAGGCCTTTTATTAATGCTTCTCTTATTTTGATTTCTTCTATTTCTGTTTTTTTAAAGAGCACTATATATAATACATATAGTGGAATTCAGGTTTTTTTTTCTTCTTTTAATTTCTTTCACACTGTTGCAATAGTTACTTTTTAAATTCTCTTCTAGAGACTTCTTTGCCCTTTGCATACTACCAAGTATGCTTGTGTTTCTTTTATTTTATCTTGGCATACTTTGCATTCCACTGTTGTGTATATATCTGATTTTCTTCTGTTGAGTTCTTTCAGAGTTGAAAGCTTATCTATTATGCACTTAATAAATGCACTTTTTCTGGAGCTGCTTCTTCTTGTTGTGCAGTGTATTTTCTTGGTTGTCTTTAGTTTTTTTCAAAAATAAGTCTAATTATAAATTGTGGTTTTTATTTCTGGCTCTAAACCTTTAATTACTCTTGTTTTTTTCTACTCTGCTCCTATTCTTGTATTTTCTACTAACTTGCATAGCAGTTTAGCTGATATGTCAGTCAGTCTGTTTTTCTACTCTAGGCAGTATTCTATCTCTTTATAACTAACTTTTTCAGGCTTTATTATTTTCCTATTCATTGTTCTTTTTTTTGCTAAACTATTAGCTTTATCATTTCATCTATTTTTACTATAACTTTTTACTTTAACTAAATCTATTTGAATGTTTTTTATTTTGATAAGGTCTTTAATCTTCATTATTCACATTGCATTCTTCTTTTTAATAATCTTGTTTCTATTCATTTGTTTTAGACTTCTACTAATATTTCTTATTGCAACATTACTGTTAGTATATATCTCAACTTGTTTCTCTTTCAGTATTGTTAAGATTGCTGTTCAAATTGCTACCAGCTCTGCTATCATCAATGTTTGCCATCCTTCAAGTCCAAGTGTTAATTCTTCTTCTGGTCATTCTTGTGTTTTATTTGTTTAGACCTATCCTATACCCATACTGTTCTTAACTATTAACTCTTTACTGTCTTTCCTATTAGTTGCACTATCAGTATATGGAGGGGAGTCAATAGAAAAAGAACAAATCATTTTTAGTGAAATTTTTTTAATTTTTAAATTTAAATAACTCAACAACTATTTAATTAAATCTGCTAAAAATTTTTTTATTTTAATCTTGAAATTATATAGAATTAAAATAAATAAAAAATTATCAAATTTAATAAAATAGTTGTTGAGTTATTTAAGCTTAAAGTTAAGAAAACTTTTACTTAGAAAAAATTTGTCCCTTTTCTATTGACTCCCCCTCATATATTGTATATTGCTCTTGTTTCTCATAATATTTCTTTTTAGAACTTCTATTATTTCTTGGCTAATATTTTCTTCTAATTTTTATTATTTAATAATTTCTATTTTTAGTTCCTCTATCATTATAAGGCCTCTTAATTTGCATTCACTTATTTTGGATCTGCTTATTTCTGTTTTGTTTGTTATTTGGTCTACTGTTATCTTGATTTGGTTGCTGCTTTTACTTATTAATCTATTTGGAATTACATGAATGCTTTTACTTAATTTTGTCTATTACTGACAGCTGTTTTCTATCTGTTCTTCTTTTCTTATACACTCTTTATATCTTTTGATCTTAGTTGTTACTTCATTTTCTTTACATTTCATTTGCCAATGTTCAATTAATCCTTTTTTTTTTTAACTACTTTTCCAAGTTGTCTGTGATCTCATTTGTCATATACTATTCATTCTGTTACAAAGTAGATTTTTAGCATAACATAGTATATTATATTATTAGTAGTTGTTATATATTTATTATTATATTTTATATATATTTATTATTAGTTATTAGTATAGTTATATTATAGTATATAGTAGTTAAAAAATAAGATCTTAATTAGTTGTTAGAAGTGTGATACAGAAACATGACATTGGGTAACATTTATGATGTTATTATTGTCTTATAAAACTTCAAGTACCTCTACACAAGTTTCATGTATCCTAGTACAATTTACTGTGCCAAATAACATAGTACAAGAATTCCAAGTATCCCAACACAATCTCCAAGTGTCTCTACAAAATCCTCAAATGTCTCTACACAATCCTTAACTGTCTTTGCACAGACTCAAGTACCTTGACATATGTTCTAAGTGTTTTAAGTACAAATAACAAGTACATATAAACATTGTCCTAACTATCTCTGTACAAATTCCACTTGCCTCTGCATAATCTCCACTACTCCAAGTATAGTATCAAAAGATGTCACTCAAACCTCCACTACCTTCACTAGATAAAAAGATATATAAAGAGTATCTTTTTCTCTTTCTTGCCAATTCTAAGTTCCTACACTTTAATCCAGACATAATAATCTTTTGATTATAAAGGATGATATTTCCCCTCTAGGATAATTCCTACAGACAAGGTTGTCACCATATGTGTTGTTAATAAAAAGTTAATCTATATACTGTTATTATCTCGAACTATTTGCTTACTGCTATGTAGTAAAGTGAATTACTATACTTTCACCCTATATATATTTGCAATAGTCAATTACTGTACCAGGTAATCTTGTTACTTGGTTGTATTATACCAAGAAGGCTGCAACCCTGTAACATTTTGGTGCCTTCTGGTAAAAAATATAAAAATTTTTGGATGAATCTAACAAATCTTTCTTAGTAAAAAAATGAAAAATTAGTTGATCATCATTTTTCTTTAATATCTCAATGAATTTTTAGCCTATCTTCGAAGTTTTATCTTTTTTAGATTCTTGAATATTTTCTTTATATTTTGATATATAGATTACTTAGTAACAAAATGCTTTCCTGATCTTCTATAAATCATTTTCTGAATATCAGTACACAAACTTTGACTCTTAATATCTCATCATCCACTTGTTTATTTTGGATGAACTCACCTTCTTTAAATTTGTAGAAAGTCCTTGTATATTTTTCATCTAAATATTAAGACCTATTAACTTAGTACCAACATCTTGAAAAGGAGAAAAAGAAGAAAGAAAGAAATTTTAGAAGAATGATTTTGAATACATTTTGTTTTTCTTTAATATCTCAACGAGTTTTGATCCTACAGGAATATAATACATATAATCATATTTACAGAAGACTGCTCTACAAATTTTATTATATTATATCATAATACAAAAATGGTTTTCTGACTCATAAATCACTTCTAAAATAGTGATGACATTTTACTACGTCTATAAAACTCTTCTTGGAGATAACAAAAGAAAAAAAAAAAAAGATTCAGAATTTCTTTAAATTATCATAGAACATTAACCACTAAACCAAATTTAATATTTCAATTACCATTAGAATCATAGAAATCTGCTCTACAACTTTAATTAAGGACCTAAGATATGGTTACTTAATACCAACATCATATTCAGGATACTTTTATAAAAATGTATTCTTGAAATAATTTTCCTTTATTGTGCCATAGAGACAAAAATTTTTAAAAATTTTTCCAGACCTCAAGATATTATATAATCTTTAGATATCTTATTTTTTTTTGATTCTACATTGGTTAGAGGTACCAAAAGAGATGACTATTGACCATTATATATATAAGAGATAATAACATATTGACATGAATATTCTTTATAATCTTTAGTATAGTTAGTTATTAAATTATTTTATAAACTTAAATTTTATTTAAATTTTATTACTTGGTTTAGTTTAGAATAAGTCCTGGATGAAGATAGTTCTCAGGTCTTTCTCTCAACAAAAGACATTTTTCAAGACAATTTGTTATTTCTAAACAAAAATGATTGATGGTATATTTCTATTCTTATAAAAATAATTCTAGAAAGATTTAATTTTATTATCCAAACTAAGAAGATTCTATCATGTACTCTTGGATATTAATACTTGAAAGATTCAATCATATACAAATTAATGAAAAAGATAAAATTAAATTTATTTATTCTGACAAAGACCCAGATGTATTAGAATATTTATCTTGGCAAAGACCCAGATGTATTGGAATATTTATCCTGAAAAAGACCCAGATGTATTGGAATATTTATCCTGACAAAGACTCAGATGTATTGAAATATTTATCCTAACAAAGATCCAGATATATTAGAAAAAGTATTTTTGGAATTTATATTTTTAGATATACCTCTATTAACTAACTTGAATTGATTATTTTATATTTTGTATTTTGTATTTTTGGAATTTTGGAATTATGAAGAAGTTTATAATTTTATCTTCTAGTTTTAATTTTTGATTTTTGAATTTTTAATTTTGATTTTGACATTATAAACTGATCGTATATGCATATATATTTTGAAATTATTTAGCTTTTGATTTGATTATTTGAATTTTTTATTTTGCTAACATCATGTTTTAGATTTATTATTTTTTATTTTTATTATTTTATTATTTATTATTTTATTATTATTAGTATTAATCATTCTTAGAAAAACTTATTCCCTGGTGGAATACTAAAAATTATTAATGAAAAACAAATCTGCAAACAAAAACACTAAAATTTCTAGAAAAAAAGCAACTACAAAAATGATTTTTGAAAGGTTTTCATTTTTCATTCATATTTCTATGAGTTTTGAATATAGAAAAATAAAACACATATTATTCTATTTGCAAAAACCTTCTCTAGATTTCTTATTATATTATATCTTAGTAAAAAAATGCTTATCTGATCCGCAAATCAGCTTTGAACTCATGATGATATTTTTCAATATCTATAAAAAATAATTTTCAAGAAACCCCAAGAAGAGAAAAGAGATATTCAGTATTTCTTAAAATCATCATAGAAAGTCATCCACAAGACCAATTTTAACATTTTAATATTTGTTAGAACCGGAAAGATCTCCTCTATAACTTTACTTAAGAGCTCAAGTCATAAATACATAGTACAAAAAAGCTTTAAAAATATTTTTTCAAAAAGTATAATTTTAAACTAATTTTTTTTTACTGTGTCATATAGGTGGAAAAATTTTGAAAATTTTTCTAACCTGAATCAGACTATATAATCTGTAAAATCTTATTTCTTTTAGGTTTTATCATGTTCTAAGATACTAAAGGAGATGACTTTTTGAACATTATATATATTTAATAATTATATACATATTCTATTATATTTTATCTTTTATTAGTATAGTTATTCTCTTTCTTGTAAATAATATAAAGTGATAGCTATATTCATGAATAGTATTTTGGCAAGTACTAGTTTTGTATTATTGAAATTTAAAGGCTACATATAGCTGTGAACAGTCTGGTTATTAGTACTTCTTTCTCTGGTTATGTCTTAAAATATTTCTAAGTTTTAGTATCTAGTAATCCTTGTAAAAGATAAATAATTTTGTTATTTCTGATCAATACAGAAAGGACAATAAGTGATGAACCCCTATTATATGATCCTATTCAATCCTTATAGTATCTAGAAGGCTATTGATTTTAAATTTCTTAAACACTTATTTTATTTTCTTCTTTTATTTTCTTTTATTATTACCTTAATCAAAACTTTTATTTTTATAAAACTTTTTTACGATAATAATTTTTATATTCTTTATTAAAACAAAAAAAAAAAATTAATATATTTACATTCTTTTTTGACTATGACTACTTTCTCCAACCCTATCATTTAACTCAAATTGTCTCTAATTCTCCCATTCCTCATCTGAACCAATCTCTTCTTCATCTTCTTTCATTATTACTATTTTTCTTTTTCCTTTATTCTTATCTTTATTTTTATAACTATTCAAATCCAAAACATCACAATTTATCCATTCTATTTCTTCACTAAATTCATCTTCTTCATCTCTATTTAATGAATTATAAAATATTATTATTTAATTATCATATTATTATTATTAGATTTTATTACCTTTCTTCTTCATCTGAATCCCTTATTATCATTGAACTATTTAAAATATTTTCTTTTTTATCGATTACTTCTTCTTCTTCTTCTTTTATTACTTCTTCTATTTCTTTTCTAATTTTTTTATTTATATAATTTATTTTTTCTCTTTCCCATTCTTGTTTTTCTTTATTCCATTTCAACTCTTCTCTCTCGATTCTACCTTTCAAACTCAACTTTTCATTTTCTAATTTTTTTCTTTCTTTATTCCACTTCATCTTTTCTATTTTAACTTTGTTCTTTAATTTATCCCTTTCAATTACTAACTTCATTTTCTCATCTTGAACCCCTTGATATTTTGATCTCCTATACTTTATTCATTTATGACTAAAAAATGTTCTATTTACCTTTTGATCAAAATTCTCTATCTCTTTAATTCTTTTATACAACTCCTCATATTTCTTTCTCTACTTCCTACCCTTCTTACTAATAAACAAATTCCCATCTTCTTTCTTCTCTTTATTCAATAAATTCTCAACTATTTTATTATGCTTTACTTCACCTTCTTGATATATTCTTCTCCATTCATCTCAACTATTTTCTGCAATCTTCACCTTATGCTTTAATTTAGTATTCTTCTTCTTTAAATGTTTAATCCATTTATTTCTCCTATAAAATAATTTTATTAATATTATAAAAAGATTATTTCATATAAATTATTGAATACTATTACATCTTATCTTTATTCTTTTCATTTCTATTATATTATTATTATTTAAAATTATTATTATTATTATCATTATTTTTTATCATTATTATTTCTTTTATATTTTATCTTCTTCTTCTTACTTCTTCTCTGGACACTCTTTTCTTAAAATTTTTAGTTCAATATTTCATTTTTTTAAAAATTACAATTATTTTCTTTATCACATTCAAAATCTTTTTATTTTACCTCTTATATTATATCTAAATCTTATTTACAAATTACATGAAACTTTGAAATACTATTGGACAATCACTTAACAACAATTGATCTTCAAAAACTGTACAATAAACAAATTTAGTATAATATACTATTATAGTAAAATAGATAAGGCGAGCATATAGCTGTTGCATGGTTGTATGTTCAAATCTAGCTAATGGACATGTTAACTCTGCCTAACAAGGTTTACGATAACAGCATTAGTCTGTAGTAATATAATCCAGTATTTTGGACTTTTAAACTATAAATATATCACTCTATTACAATAGTTTAAAATTAGAATTATAGAAATGATCA
>CAJVQA010004432.1:0-17583 GCA_910591915.1 Cetraspora pellucida
CTATCCTTATATCTATCCTTATATCTATCCTTATATCTATCCTTATATCTATCCTTATATCTATCCTTATATCTATCTTTATATATATCTTTATATATATCTTTATATATATCCTTATATATATCTTTATATATATCCTTTTATATATCCTTAAATCTATCCTTCAGGCAATTATTAATTAAATTTCCCTTTTTTCATTTTTCTAGAAAGAAATTATACTTTTTCTAATCTTTAATATCTCTAAATAATTGGTTTCGTACCATTTCGAGCTATAAAAAGGTATATATGATGGCGTGAGATGATGTAAGACATCACAAATACAAACTAAATTTTGGATCACCGGATGTTTGATCACCAGTCTTGTCTTATGACCATAAATAAACAGTGGAGATTACGAATTAGGTGAATTATATGAAAACTATTTATACATAGTATTTTGGTTAATGGTATTTATCATTATCATTATGCATTGGATAAACAGTGTTTATTTGTCCGGTTCGGAAATACAACTACGTTCTATGTCGTATAATATGGAGTTACACGACTTACAGCATGGTGATAGTCGATTTCACTTCATTTCTATAAATATAAATATAATGTAAAAGTGTAAAAAAAAAAAAAATTCCATCATCATATGGACATACAGGAAACAAATTTTTTTTTTTTTTTGTGATATATTTTTATGCAAAATTTTTTGAACATGAATTTTTGATTAGTTCAAAAATAAATAAATCATGACTCATCAGGTATAAAATTGTAACAAATAAAAATCCAACATACCAAACTCGTCCGAGCGGTTCCGGACTCAATGGATACATTATTATTATTTTTTTATGCAACCATGGAAAAATGAGGAAATTAAAATTTTAATGGTATAAAATCACGAGTGAAAGATTACACCTAACAAAAATATTTTTATTTAAAAGGTTTATGTAATTTAGCGCATGTGTGCGTTGTAACGCACCCACCTGATCAACCAATCAGATCGTAAGATCGGGTGTAACGTGAAATCGAAAGAAAAATATACGATTTTTTAATAATTCATAATTCATAATTTTGTTTATGAAATTATTTTTCGCGTTCTAAAAAATTTCCTTGCAAAATTTTTTTGTTATAAGAATAATTTTTATCATTACTTTAATTCTGATCTATCTTAAATCTGGTCCTTACCCTAAATTAATGCGTTAATTGGTTTGTTTTGATTTCACGTTACACCTGATCTTATGGGTGCGTTACAAACGCATATGCGCAAAATGATAAAATTTTATTAAAATTTTATTAAAATTCTATTAAATAAATATATATATATATATATAATGTTTTTTTTAATGTTATTACAAAACAATTTCGTGTAAGTTAAAAATAACAATCATTCAATTGTTCATGGCTTCGTCTTTTATATTTTTTTCTATTAATAACAAAAAAATTAATAACAGAAACACGACAGAAAAATATTGTAACGATTTGGAATTTAGGATTTGAACCATATCAATCAAATAATGTACGTAATATTTATAAACTAATAATTAGAGTAATAATGACACTGTGATAATAATAATAATAATAATAATGTTAATATTAATAAAATAATATGTAAGAAAATAATAATAAATAATAATAATTAAAAATAATAATTAATAATAATAATAATAATAATTTGTGAAATCCCATCTGAAACACATTTTTGAACGAATTATATGAAGAAATTTTGGCAAAGTATATTTGGTTTAGTGTAAATACAACGTAAATACCTTGGAACAGATTACCGCATCATCAACGTGTCCATAATCAAAAATGCTTGTTATTTTGCTATTATGAATATCTCTATAAATACATTATTTATTATTAATATATTATATGAATTTACTATACACTATGAACTATGAATGAATGTTATCCACTATGAATATTATTTTGAATGAATGTTATCCACTATGAATATTACTATGAATGTGAATGCTATTAACTACGAATATAATCTGGATGTGAATGCTATCAACTACGAATATGAATATACTACAAATATACACAAATATACACAGCGAATATACAGTAATAATAATTATGAATGAAATGATCGGTAAGTCATTTTGCCGCCATCATATCACACTACGTGACAATTACTAAAAATAGATCCCTATAACTAATAACATGCTAAATTGACGCATTGCGTGATGAAATGACGTGAAATCGGTAGTTAATAAAATTTGATTAACGTTAATAGTTGGATTAATTAGTATAACCATATAACGATAATAACAATAATACGTAATGATAATAACGATAATAACGATAATACCAATATCCGATATTAATATTTTCACTACGCTAAAATTCAATATCCATATCAGATATTATCACCACGTACATACGATAATTTGGTTGTCTTACGAGTGTACCAGTGAAATGTAATGAATTATACGTAATTGTATTTGTATAAAGATTATGTATGTACATACTTACGTACGTCTTTTTTTCTGTGTTAATGATAAACGTGGATCATGTAGATTACCCTAATATGCAATGCATAGTTAGTTACTTTGACGTAACGTACTGTTATTGAAATATATATTTTTTTGATAATACTGTAATATATCGTTAAAATAGTTTATTACACAAATAATATGATTGGTTTATTAATACTACAATGACAAATGTGCATAAGAATAGTTTAAATTTGCTTCATTACGCAGATGTTTTGTACATAAGTAATTGAAAAAATCCAAATAGAGAAATGGGTTCGTAATATCAGAGATCCACTCATATTACCTATATTTCATTTAGATAGCACATTTTCGAAAATTTTTTTGATATAAAAAAATTGAGAATGAATTTCTGTTATTATTAGTTCCCATTTTTTATTCTATTATTACTCTATTATTATTCTATTATTATTCTATTATTATTCTATTAGTTATTTATTCTATAATTTGGGAAAAGGGCCGAAAGATGACAGTTTTTACGAGTTTTTTTTACATAAATCAATTTAGAATAAAATTAGGATCATTTTTACTTAAAATACGAAAAGTAGTTGTATTAATAAAATTTTGTAGTATAACATGATTTATTATAAGATTTATAATATAACAATTGATTTTCCGAAAATCTTCTTTTTGTCATTTTCGGCCCTTTTTCCAGCACCTGATCCATTTATTCTATTAATTATTCTGTTATTTAAAGATAATATAACAGAGAGAAAGTTAAATATTTCTTTGAAGATGTTCATTCATAAGATCCGATAAATAAATATTTCACGCGTAAATGTTTATGTACATAAAAGTTTGTGCATATTCAAGGATATTGAACCAATAATTGTTAATATGCATTATACAAGGGTGTTAAAAATAATGTATGCGTTTTGGCGGGGATTACATTAACGCTCTTATGAAAGAATCAACAAAGATCTTTATAAATTTTCTATATCATTCATTATGCTTGATCGTGAATATAGTACATGTTATTGGTCTCCCAATTTTTGTTACATAAAACGCACCTCATAAATGAAAATGAAATTATAAGCAAAAAGAAATAGTTTCTTGATATTGGTTCTATAACAAACAATATATAACATATATTGAAAAAAAAAATGCATCATTATCTATGACCAAACATTTAACGAAAAAAACGGTCTGTCCATTTGGGTATGCATCTTTTCACGTGCTCTTTTATATAAAATTAATAATAAACGAAATATAAAAAGTAGACAACAATGTCAATCAATCGATCTGTTAATTATTTGACAGCTTAACAAATGTTGAGCCTTTTGCCGTTACGTAGTCAAATTTGTCATCAATTTTTTAGCATTAAAGATTATACATACTATATACTAGGGTACATCCATTTGTGATCCCCCAAACTAGCACAACTATTTGGTTAGTTTATATCTAAAAATAATATATTAAAGGTCAAATACACATATAAAAAAAAAATTTTTATTCTATACACATAATATACATATATATATATAATAATATATATATATATATATATATATATTATAATATTGTGATATACAGAAGTGTAGCACATGCGTACAAAATTTTTATTTTATTAACATAAAATAAAAATTTTTAAATTTTTATAAAAGGCATGTAAAGCACATAATTATATATATAAAAAAAATTTTACAAATAAAATAAAAAAAAATTATGAAAAGGAATCGTTTATAATTATTATATTAATATTTATATGATTTATGTATTAATCTCATAATAAATAATCAAAAACAGGTAAGTTTAAATTACTATCATGAATCTTTCGTGAATGGTTGTCTTTTAATCAATTGTTCCATGTCTTTAATGAAGAACATTTTCTTTTTTCACTTTCAACTAACTAGAAACTTTCTTTTTTTTTCTTTTTTTTCCTTTGAATGATAAAAAAAAAAAAAAAAAAAAAAAAAAAAAAAAAGGAACTTGGCCGTAGAGTTTTAGAGAATAAGCAAAAACAATACTTTAAGACTAACTACAGAGGTTCAAGTTTTTAATCAAATGACTAATACTACTTCAAATCCTGGTAAAAGACCAACCTCAGGGTCTGTAGATGCTGCTACTTCACGCGAAAAAAGATTAAAAACAATAGCTTGTGATAGATGCCGGCGGAGAAAGGTACAAAAAAATCTTATTAATATTCAATTTAAAAATATTTAAAAATATTTTTTTTTTCACAAAAGATCAATTATTTAAAAGTTTAAAAAAAGTTAATAATCCATAATTAATCATTAATGATTAATAATCTTTTCTTTTATTTCATTTTTTAAAAGGTTAAATGCGATGGAGATGGTTATAATCATTTACCTTGTAAATATTGCACTTCTGTTGGTTTAGAATGCACATACGGAAAGAACGCAGGCCGCGCAAATACCAATCAATCTCAGATAGCATCTTCTACTAGAACAAACGCCTCTTCACAGTCTAATCGTAACCCTACTCGTTCGAAATCCACATCTGCGGCAAATAGTCAGCAGTCTACGTCTCGTCAAAGAAGAGGTTCTCAATCTAATCAGAGTACGAAAGCTACAAAAAAAGCAACCTCTTCCACAAGCACGTCTTTTTCTATCGTCACGTCTTCTTCGAATACAAACACAAACTCAAATCGAATTATTCCTCAAGTATTACCTATACTTGATAATGATCTTGAATATTTGGTTAAATTGTTTTCTTCTATGTCTTTACAAAATGAAGATCAAGTTCGTCAACAATTTGGTCATTATATATCACAATTACAGGATGAAAAAGAATCAATTTCGAGACCTCATGTACATGACACTCAAAAATTAGATGAATTTTCTCATAGATTTGTTACCTCGTATTTCGATAATTTTCATCCTACATTTCCAGTGTTACATAAAACGTATTTTATTGATAGTTTTAGAGATGCAAATAAATCAATGCCACGTATCTTATTATATGCCGTTTGCGCGATAGGTTCAAATTATTTAGATGATTCATTGATTAGAAAAGATTCTCACTCTCTCGGTTTAGAATATTATGAACAAGCTCAAGGTAATATCTTTATTTTAGATAATAATATTTGGAATTTTAAAACCCAAAAGCTGGATAGAATATTTAAAATGAATTAGAAGGATAAATATATATAGTGTGGCAATTGTGTTCAAGTACTAAACTATAAACTGTTTTTTTTTTCTTTTTCCCCACTTAAATTTACCACTTAAATTTACCATTTAAATTTATCACTTAAATTTATCACTTAAATTTACCACTTATTAAATATACCACAATTACCTCAATTTCTACATATTTACATTTACCACATTTACCATATTTGAAACATTTACAACATTTCCTATTACATTTACAACATTTCTCATTACATTTACTACATTTACTACATTGCCCATTACATTTACTACATTACCCATTACATTTACTGCATTTACATGATTCTAGACATGATTAGCCAAAATCTTAATTATCCAAGATTAAGTACCGCTACCGCACTTCTTCTATTAGGAATGATTGATTCACGAAGTTTTAAAGGTATTACTTACATTGGAATGGCTACAACATTTGCTACCGCAATGAGATTACAAGATAAGAATGCATCCGAAGGTTTGTCCACTAATGAAAAAGAAGCCAGAAAAAGAGTAATCATCATTTTTTTTTAATCGAAATTTTATTATAATATGAATTTTAATTAATTTTATTTATTAAAATTTTTTATTATAATATGAATTTTAATTAATTTTTTTTATTAAAATTTTATTAATTTTAATAATAATAATAATATTATTATTCTAGTTATGGTGGAGTATTATGATTGTCAATAACCTGCAATCAATGACCCTTAACCGCGTTCCAACTATCTCAGATAAATATTGTACAATTGATTTTCCCGAATTTGAATCATTATTTGCTCATGACGATTCTGAATCAAAAACTACAGAATATTTCATACACTATTATAAAATTACTAAAATAATGTATGAAATATTAGAATATAATTTATTTGAAATTAATAATAATATTGAAAATATAACGACAAGATTAGAAGAAAAATTAAAGAATTGGGAAAAAGAATTACCACCATATTTACGAATAGAAAATTGTGTTCCATTGACGATATCTTTAACGACGGAAATAACAATTGAACACCTCCGGATCTATTTATGCATTCTCTATAATTATGCAATGATTAGAATTCACTATATCAATATTACGTCAGATCACAGCATGACAATTTGTGCAAACGCAGCAAATATTATCACAACATCTATAAATAAGAATTTCTTGATCATGATTAGTAGTACCCCATTTATTAATCATTGCGTACTTTATGCAGGATTTATTCATATATTAAATCTCAAGAAACCAATGCGTGCAACTGAAGCTAAAAATAATGTTATACATACTCTCAACTTATTTCAAAGTATGCTCGGTATAACATCATTACAATATATACATTCGGGTATAAAAAATTTGGTTGCGATTTTCACATCTCAATTAGAGAATATGGTAGATATTGATGAGAAATTATTGGAAGTTGCCAAAACTGTTTTGGCATCAATTTCTTGTAATTCTAACAAGTTTGCGAATTGTAACGAAACTTTATCAACAACAACAACAACAGAAGGAGGCATCAGATCAAATAATAATAATAATAACATTAATAATAACATTAATAATAATAATAGTAATAATAATAATAGTAATAATAATATGAACAATGATAGTTCAGCAGCAACAAAAACGCAATCAATTCAACAACCGACTATCAGCATGCTTCCACATACAGTATCAACAAGGTCACCACAATATTCACCAATATCACCGGTAACAAATTGGATATCGCATCAAACTCATCAAACAAATCAACAACAACGTCAATCAGTTTTTGCTACATCGCCAGCATCATTATCACCAATAGATCCACCACCGATAAATCCAATAAATTCAAATAAACATGAATCAAATTCAATAGGAAATTCAACATTGTTAATGGTTGATAATTATTCATCTCAATACGGACATTCGCAGCATAGTCAACAACAACCTTCTACTCAATCAAGACAACACGAAAACCCTACAAATGTTTCAAATGTTTCAAATGTATCTAATGTTTCTAATGTTTCAAATGTTTCTAATGTTTCAAATGTTTCTACGTGGGGACATTATCAATGGTCACAATCACAACATCATCATACACCTTCACAGAATGCAATTTCACCAAATTCTAGTGATCCATCGGCTTTATTAGTTATAGGAAATTCTACAGGATCGTCTACGTCATCACTAACCATAGGTAGAAATGCGACGTCTTCGTTAACTATGCCATCATCATTACCACCACTTGGAACTGCAATACCAGCTACTAATACAACATCAGCATCATCAATGTATTCATTTCAAAATTCCCTCCCATCGATAACATATTCACAATATTCACAAGCTCAACATCAACAACAACCACAACATCCATCACAATCTAGACAATATTATTTAGCATCTAATAATACAAGTCCACCATCTAATAATATGTCTAGTAATATGAGTATTGGAGGAAGTTATGTTACAGGAACAGAAATTTCGGGAGGATTAGCTGGAATATCACAAATTGGAGGAATTGGAAGCGAAAATTCCGTTCCAATGTTGAGTGATGATGGAGATATGACACATACACATAATAATCATCATCATCATAATCATCATACAAATACAACACAAAGAAGGACGCCTACAACACAATACCATTGGTCATATTAATGTACTGTACAATCTCATCTTGAAAAAAAAAAACAAACCAAAATAATAATAAAAAATAAAAAAAAAAATTACATATAAAAAATTTTTTTTTTTAATTCGTAAAAAAAAAAAAAAAACAAAAAAAGCAAAAAAAAAAAAGATTGGCATTGTTTTCTTATATTCAATATTTTTTATCGAGAAGTACTTAAATAATAATTATCGTTACCAATGGATAATTATAATATTATTAGGTGAGTAAAATTTTTTTAAAATATATTTTTAATAAAATATATTATTATAAAAAAATATAGTTATCTGTTATAGTAAATAACGATAACGATAGATACGTAGTACGTATATAGAATATATATATTATACATAGTGTAGATCTTTTAAATTAATGTCAATGTTAATCTTTAACGTTTACGTATTAATATAACTGATTTTATTTGTTTATTTCGATTTTAGACTGGCATTGCAAAAAAAGGAAAAAGGATAAATCACTCTTGGCACTTTGTCGGTATCGGGATCAGTATATAAATAATTAATGTTGATGCTTGCTCTAACGAGTTTTATATATATATATATATACATCGAGTTATATATATATATATGTACATGTATATATATTTTTACGCACGTCACGTATACAAATATACGCACTAAAAGTTCAATAATATTCTCCGAGAATTTCCGATACTTTATATCTTCGCCTTTTTTAAATTAGCGATTAACAGTTCTTAATTTTTTTTTTTTTTCTATGGCATTATTTTATTGGTATGGTTTTTATATATAGGAATCACTTTTTTTTAAGGTTAAATCGTAAATTTTCGTTATAAACTTTTTTTTTTCAAAAAAAAAAAAATTCAAACATAGATTTATAAAATTTCGTATGAATATGGTTTAAAACATTTTTCTATTTTTTTTTTCCTCTGATATATATTTTTTTTTTCCTTTTCTTTTTTCTTTTGGACGGTTTTAAAAATGTGAAAGGACATTCAATTATAAAAACAAAAAAAAAAAAAAATTCTTGGGGTAGTTATTTGGAAGATATTTGGGCGATAATGAAAATACTAAGTTCATATCGATGATGATTATATTATTTGAACGTCATAATATGATTTAGTAAAGAACAAAAAAAAAAAAATAATGTTAATAAAATCAAAACTTTATTCTATTACTCTGCATACTTACGTTAACGTTAAAGTTTTTAAGGAGGTAATGATCATTAATCTGTGAAACTTTTGACTATATACAGTACAAGTAAACAAATTAATGGTAATATTAAAAAGCTTAAAATCTCGTTATTGTGCATTATTTAAAATTAAACAATGTACATAATGCATATTCTTAAAGAAAAACCTTAAATAACAAAGATGAAACTTTATCAGGTATCTGTATTGATATCTGTATTGATATCTGTATTGATATCTGTATTGATACCTGTATTGATATCGATATTCGGTTTTATTCGTATAAAAAGGAATTAATTTGGTACACTTAGCTTAATAAATTTTGATTATTGTTAATGCGTTCTTCTTAACGGTTAACTTGACGATCTTCAAAACACGTATAATTGTATTATCAATTTTTTGTTATGTAAAATGCTAATGGAAAAATTCGGATTGTTTCGTGGTGCGTAGAAATATTCGGTTCAAAAAAAGTTTAATACTATATTTGGCACGTTAATGGAAAAATAAAGGTCCACATGAAACGAATGAATTACTTATAAAGTTAAGAAAAATAGAATTGCGTAATATTGTTTATTACCATTTTGGAAATTTGGACAATCACGGAATTATTAATGAAATAATAATAAGTGAGAATAATGGCAAGTGAAATATGGAAAATGAGATAATGGAAGTGAAGAATAAGTACAATGGGTGAAACTCAAGTGTTTTTACCGAATATATTTATTTGATCGAGATTCAAATTGCGCATTTGCGCACGAGCCTTCAAGATAAGCTAGTATATTTTTTGTTAATCTTGTTTATGTTTGTTTATTTACAATGTTGAGAATTTTTAACGGATGTGCGTAAAGTAAAAAAAAAAAAATTGGCGCATACACATCCAAGGATGGAAATTAATACAGGGACTTGAGTTTTACATCGTAAATGCTTGTATATTCGGAACTTTTCGGGTTAAAAGTGTAATATGCGTGGGTTACCAGTCAGTTTATTCTAGTTTATTCAAAATATTATTAAGATTTTTAGACTGCAAAAAGTTACTTATTACTACATTACAACTTCACATTCATAATAATATTCAACCCTTTTTTTTTGACAACTTCAAATTTCAAATATCATATGATTATTCATCTTTTTGGAATAAAATCGGATTTTTTTTTTTTTGGATGCCGAATATCATAAACCAACTTGCAACATACCAATTTTCTGGAACGTCCAAATTGGCATCTAAAAGGTAACTTGTCCGAATTTTGCCAAATAACAATAAACACGAAATTTTTATGTCGCCGGATTTGGTTGGCTAAAATTTTTGGTTGAAAATCAATCCTTATTTTATCATGAATATGCTCAATTTTTGTAATTTTTGTCATTTCGTTTTTGGGAATTTCGGGCGATAAGACCAAACTCCGCCCGCCCATACATTTCTCCTAAAACAGCAATGATCATACGCACATAACGCATATACAGTATGTATGGGTTTGCAGATAATGAAAATGAAATTATTGAATTCATTTATTAAACTCTTTAAAGAAATTGACTTATGATGATCGCGCAACGAGTTGTAAAAATTAAGGGGTTATTTTTTTTTCTTCATTTTATTTTATTAAAATCATGTTTCTCCTTTAATTTAATGAATTCGATTACCATACCGAATGACTTAAATTCTATATCGGAAATTTTCGGTCCAGATATGTATGTATCACATAATGTTCAACCACTTTTCGGGAAAATTCATCGTTTAAAACCTTTCCGTTCTTGGTGTTATCCGATATCTAGTTTAGAATGGTTTTCAACCGTTAATTACTTAATATGTACATTTAAATTTCTATTTCACCAAAAGTCACCTTTGTCACGTATTATCTGTATTATCAGTACTATCGCGTGGCTAAAATAATAACAATCATTGTCTCTGAGTCAGACCTGTGTAAGATCTACCAAGATTAAAGTTTCTCTATAATCGCCCCTTATGGCTAGCCAATATTTTCCTTAATCTTGCCTTCTTGATCAAAACTCGATATTTTAAAAGATTCTAACCTTAATTCTAGTTATTGGAACTATATTCAAATTAATGGGTCCATTATTAAACCGGCGTTATTATTTTTGGCTTTACATCATATGATTTTAACTGCAATAATACTTTAGTATCACGAATTTACTTCAATATTAATGTTACAATAAGGCTTGGTCTCGGATAATTTTATATCTTAATTATATATGCTAAAAAAATTTAATAAATGCATTTCAGATTTGGTTTGATTATTATTGGACCATGTTTTTAAGTTACAAAATTGGATGTGATATTTACTTACACATGGTTTTGTGTTATGTAATCATATAATTTCTTATCCTCGATTCTAGAACAATATATTTTATAATTTATGCATGTCAAATGTAATAGAATCTTTTCTTTCAAAAATGAAAATATTTTCAATCATAATTAGGTAATCTTTGGGCCCACTCAAACCTAAAATAGCTGTCAGTCGCTTTCAATAAACCTCTTTTATCATTCTCTATCTATTACTTATGTTTCATGATTGGTTCTTAAAAGATCACATAATTACTTGTTTGGTTTAATGGCGAAAAAAAATTGTATTTGTTGGTCGAACGTTAAACTCGCGTATGTAACAATATAAATTTTGTATTAATGTTATGCGATTACTTTATACATAATTGCTTAGGTTTTCTTTACATAATACATTACAATGATTACAATTATTACAATTATTACAATTATTACGATAAAATCACAAAATATAATAAAGAATTTGGTTTGAAAAACAAAAACAACGATGATTAATAAATAAAAATCTTTGGTTCAACAAACAAAAAAAAAAATGGCGTTCGATAAGATACGATCAATTCTATTTTGAGTTTATCATGAATGTTTCAATTGGAGTACAAATATACTACCATATTCTATTATAATAAAAATTGATAAAATTGGAATGAAAGGGAAAACAAGGATCGAATATTAATCGTTTATTTATAAAGTTTGTGTATGTGTATGCAGAATATTTTATCTTTATCATTTTTATGCACGATATATATCTCTCGTTATCAAGGTTATCAGTTATAAATTAAATCAAGTTACATTAATACTATAAGATTTTATGATTGATATTCTCTTGTACTAACCATCCAAAACCTTCGAAACCTTCGAAACTTTCGAATGGTCCGAATAAAATATTTACCACATTCGTCTTGTATAACATTCGTGTAATCAATATATTCTCATTAAAGACATCATTTATAAAATTAAGTTCCCGAAAGTTTTTCTTTAATATCTAAAATATTTGACCTTCTTTATTATTGCATAGTGTAAAAAATATTTTCGCTTTCACGTGACCTTAATTAATGATCCAAATTGGGCAGTCGAGCAATTAAATAATTCGGTCATGTCCGAAATACCTCCTTCTAGATCGTATTAAATAATATTGTACATCATAACAATTAGCTTGCCAATGAAAACAAAAGAATACTCTCGATAAAAAACAATTGAAAAAGATAAAAAAAATGATGTAGTCATACACAAATTGAAACTAAACCTTGCAGATCGAGAAACCAATCTCTTTAAAGCAAAAGCGATATAATCTCTCCGTTAATTCAATTTGTTAATTCAATTAGGTGACTTGTAAAAACATTTTAGTGTTATCAATATAATTCAGATACATTATGAAACTTCCGAAGCTATTGTGAACTGGTTTTTATTTTAATGCAAGCCACAACGGGAGCCGATCAAAATCTCGACAAATAAAATCATGATAAGGTCAAAATTCTGACACGTTATCTCTCATTAGCCCGCATTAGGTTAGCGTTGGTCATAGCTCCAATCAATTTTCATTGGGATGTTTGTTTGTCTACAACACGCGTAAGTTTAAAGTTCAGAAAAATTTATATCTGATATAGGTTATCTACTACCAATCATTCATTAGCATTTATTGATTACTGATAATAATTTCGGTGCTTAAGCTCGAATATTCCCTCCAGTAAATTGAAATTTTTAACACATTTATTCGCATTTATTCGCATTTATTCACAGTTATTCACATTTATTGTTGAAATCATCATTCACTTATGGTGTAATTATCCAAATGTGCGTGCCAACATATACGAATGTAACGAAAGAAAAAACTTTTACAAAAACTTTCGAAAATAAATTTAGTCTAATTGGTGGTTTGTGTTTAACCAAATTATAAACTAAATTACGAACAAGATTCGTGTTTCTTTAATTGCATTCAAAATTCAAATCTCGAGCCAATAAAATTGGTTAGAATTAGATTTGTTAAACAAGACATCTTAATATAATAATAATAATAAAATAAAATAAAATAAAAATGTCTATAGAAAGATATAGAAAGAGGCGATTATAACGATAGTGATGATAATAGTGATAATGGTGATAACAGCGTAGATAATTGTCACAACTGGAACTGGAATTGGGAATTTAAACCATTTAGGAGGGGACATTTAGGTGAGGTTTTTTTTTTTTAGAGTTTATAATGATAAAGTCATTAATGAAAAACAAGTGGATTATATTTCCAGATAGAGACGATCGAGACTCAATATTTCGGCATCTACCACGATAATAATTATGGCGTTATGGTATATACAGTAACGGTAAAACAAGTGATAACTTAAATGCCAATCTACGTCATTTTAGTCAGATCGTCAACTGATCCACTGTGCTTAAATTAGTAAAAAAACCCCGATTTAATTATCAAACCTAGAACCTTGCGATTTTCAGGGGTTATAGGCTTCAAACTAAAATAGTAATTCAATAACAATAATTTACAAATACTATGTATGTTATACACAATTAAAAATTTCATTATCAAAATTCAATTCGGTTTAAATTCTAAAAAAAAAACGCTTTGATTAATGATTTTTATTCTTTATTTGTAGTAATCTAAGTTCTTTTTGTAAGCTTACATAATTATAACACAAATAATACATGTCTATCGATTAAACCGACTTATCTTTGTTGATATTATGTAAGAATTTTAAATTAACTAATATCGTTGTTATTATATTAAAAAAAATTAGATTAACTAAACAGAGTATACGATATAAAAAAAGTATAGTATATAGTATTTAATATGTTTTCATATAATATATATAAATAAAAATTAATTAAAAGTCAATTTTGTTCGAATATATATATATATGTTTTAATTAATTAATACAGTTAGTCCTCGTTATAGTCACATTAAATATAATTACACTTATAAAATTTATACTTTTATTAGATTTTAACTTATTAAAAATATATTAATTTAACTTTTTATAAGTACATCCTTATTATAATTATTTGTTTTTTTGGTTCAAGGGTGTAATTATGGGTAAAACTAATTATTTTTTTATTTTTTTTTAAAGTGAGGCCTTGCTTATATTTTTATTAGTAATTTTTAAAAGTAATAGTAATATGAATTATTATTATTTGCACAAGTACAAATAAAATCAGAAAAATCATATGCAAGAATAAAAGCTTAGATAATTTTATCTGTAATCTAAACCTATTAGAGTAGTCAACAACCCATCTAAATTATATTATTATTATTTAAAATAAAGTTAAAAGATATGTTATATTTGATCCAATTTTTAGTTCAAACTCTAATATTTCTGGTAGTTTGTCTAACTAATAAACAGTTGTCAGAATATAAATGAAGTTGGTCAGATTGTTTATATAGAGAAGAATAAGTATAAGTTTAACAAATATATTAGATACTGTATATCTGTTATAGTTTAAAGAAATTTGTAATTAAAAATATAAATAGATTAGATTTTGTTGTTTTTTCAATTAAAAAAACTTTATACTATAAGATTTTCATAATTGTTTATATATATGTTTATTAATTTTAAGTAGTATATTAATAATAATTGTTAAAATTAGTTAATATAAGATTTTAACATCATGAAAAGTTTGAATTAAAAATATAGAAACAAGTTTTTTAAAAGTGAGTTCAAGTAATACAAGTTTGATTAAAATGTTCTAGAGTTGAAAATTAAATAATTTTAAATTTTATAAATCAGTTTGTTATATTGGTTTTAATAAATATTAAAATTTGCCAAGTTAATACTTGTAGTAATAGTATTAAAAATAATAATATTTAAGTAGCAGATTTAATGCTCAAATCTCACTTATAAAAAAATTTAAAAATTAATATGTATTATAATAACTACTTTTGTTAATTAATTGACTTTATATAGCTGTAACTTAGATATATCAAATCAGGTCTTATTTGTTATTGAAAACTTAGAGTATTTATATAAAGTATAACATTATATATATATAAAAAATAGTAATAATTAATGTCATATAAGATTTAATGCAAATCTATAATAAGACTACTAAGTATAAAAGACTAAAAAACTGAGAAGCTAAAAGTCTACTTAAAAATTCTTAAGCAAAATAGTAGCATAAACTTTTGATAATACTATTAAACTAGTTAAAACTTATAAATCATTTTTAAAAAAACAAATTGAATAAATTAAATGCAAATTATATATAAAAAAGCATATAACCAACTAGACTACCAGATTTATCAAAAAAAAGAATATAGAAATATAGTATACTAAACTATCTGAATTAGTAGTTTAGTTAAAATTTATTAATTTTAAATAGTAGTTAGTAGAGAATAATAGATAAGATATTGAAAAGATAAGTACTAAGACTTTAGTAAACTTTACAAAAGTAGAAATAATGTAATATAGTAGTTAAACAGGTAATTACTGTGACTGCAAGTGTTAGGTAACTATAATATATTGTATAAAACTAAGTTAGCTATATATAAAATATAACAAGTTCTAATAAGTTTTTTATTAAAAATAAAATAGTTCTAAAAATACTAATAGGAATTAAAAATTTAAAAATGTTTCTGTGATATAAATGAATTGCATATGCAAAAAGTTTAAATAAGCAAGATCTGTAGTTAGTTTGCTAATATAGCATCTAGTATAAAACCTGTATAGTAATATATAGATGAACTACTTAAATTAAGTACAAAAAATACATATGTAGTTAGTTATAACCTTTAATATAAAGGAGCTTCTGAAGATAATTATGTTTAACAAAAACTTGAATAAAAATTACTTCTTAAAAATTAAGACTTTAACTTAAAAAAAAATTTAAACGAGATATTTTTATATGAAGATATAATTAAAAACTTGCAATAAAAGTAATTAGTATTATTAAAAATTATAAAATATATGTTATAATAAAAAATTATATAACCAATTTATTAAGTAATATTTTAATTTTAAAGAATTTAAATTAGTTAAGTTTAAAGTTAATTATATTGTAAAAAAGTTTTTAATTATAGTTAAAATATTACCAAGTTGATTTTTAATCAGCATATTAAACTAAAGAAAGATATATATTATTATATATTTAAAATAATTGTATTACTAAAATATAAACTTTATAAATATTTTTATAAAATAATTAGTAGAAAGGTTAACAAAATACTGTTTATTTTTCTATTATAAAATATAATATATATTATATATATTAATGTAAATAAAGTTAAAAAAAATATGTGAAAGGCCAGGATTATAATGATCAGACCCAATATACAAGGCAGATTATGGTATTTTGCACAGCTGTGAGAGCTGAGCATATGGTAATTGACTCTGTAGAAGACAACTCTAAAAGATCATTTTCAACATCTTTAGCCTCCTATGATCTTGACATATGTTTTAACAAATTCCTTCTTTACTATAACATACCTCTTCTTCCTCACAACCAAACCATCCAAACACTTATACAACATATTAATAAACACAATCATAATCAAAAAGTTACTAGTATTACATTCTCTGTTAATTCAATTTATAGTAAAACTCATATATACCTCTTTAATGACTTATTTCTTCCTAATCATATTATTATTTCCTCTTATCTTCTTCCTAAATTTTACAATCTTCCTCTTAAATCATATTCTTTCAACTCTAGTTCTAACATATCAGACTTATTTTTTAACAATACTTCATCTTTACACCCACTAACAACCAGGCCACAAACCTTTATACTAATCCAAAACTTATATGACCTACATCTAAACATTGTTATACACAATGTTCAAGGCTTTAATACAGCAACTAAAAAAGAAGCTTGGCAAAACTACTGTCTTCACAACAACATTAATATAGCATGTATTACTGAAACAAAAATTGCTAACAAAACTAATCTTCAGTTTTGC
>CAJVQA010004433.1:0-17583 GCA_910591915.1 Cetraspora pellucida
TGGCGTAGTCGACATTGTCCAATTAGAGATGACATTTACAACTGTCCAATTAGAACCGTGGGGAGAAATTAGGGATCTCAATGTTTATACTGATTATTTTAATTATACCCTTGATCCGATGCATAGGATACATAGTAAACAGCAAATAGGTGATTAGGGCTGTTAAAAACTTGAGTCGACTCGGAAGTCAACTTAAGTCAACTTCAAGTTATACAAAAATCATATGACAAATTTTCATTTTATAAATTTTTATTCAAAAGATAATGATAATGATAAAACTAAATACAGTAACGACAAAGAAAAAAACTACATAATGATAAACTTTTTTTTTATTCAATAACTCCTTCCTCAAACCAACTTTTTAGACATAAGGAAGTTCTAACTGTTTCTTCAAGAAGACAATTTCTAGTAGCATTTATAGTATGTTTTGCAATAGAAAAAGCACATTCACAGGGTACACTTGTAACTTGCAAAGTAAAGTAATCTGCTGCAAGACGGGCTACAGTTGGAAAATGCTGAGTATTTGTTTTCCACCAGAATAGCGGATTTACACCTAGTTCATGGGGTAAAGCAAGGTATGCTGCTAACTCGTCTTCTGTGTCTGTTGCAATTTCTTCACTTATATTTGTTTGATTCATAAGTTTTCTAAAACTTTCCAATGGATCTTTAAATTTAGTAACCAGTACTGATTTACTTTTTTTATATGATGAATAAGAAGTTTTTAACTGATTAAGGGCTAATGTATGGTCAATCTCAAAAAATGTTTCAAACTTAGTTGACAGATCAAGGAGAGCAAGAATGGTGGAAGATGTTTTAAGATAAATCCAATATTTATTTAATTTATTTTTCATTTCTTTGACTATTTCGCTATATGTGTTAACAATATATGGAGTAAGATGAATTAAAAGTCTTTGAATAATTAGTCATAGAAAACCGTGTGTAGGTTGTGAAGCATCTGAAAGGATCAAAGTTCCGTATAAAAGGGTTTAAGAAGTTGCATCATATCTTCAATAATTTTCTAGTCATCAGCTTCCAAATAATCGCCTTTCAAATTTGAATGAGACTGTACAAGACCATCAGTAACAGGATGAATTTCAATAAGTCTTTCAAGCATTAAATAGATGAAGGTTCATTTTGTTTCAACATCAATTAATAGTTGAAGAAACTGACGGTTTAAAATAGCAGATATTCTTTTCAATTTTTCAAAATTAAAGGCATTCTTATTTTGTTACAAAAATGCCGAGCTTTTTGAATTTGACTAAGATATTTTTTTTGACCTGCCTTAACTATTAGATTAATAACATGAGCAGCACAACGTACATGCTCAAGGTTTGGGTTTACAGACCTTTGAAGAAAACGTAAACACATAAAATTATTGGCTACATTATCGCTAGTAAAGCCAATTATGCGTTCTTTAATTTCCATAATTTTAATAACCTCAAGAACTTTTCCGCCAAGATATTCTCCTGTATGTGATTCATGCAAGGGAATAAAATCGAGAAGAAGGGTTTTTGTCGACCATTCAGTATCAATAAAATGGACTGTAATTCTGAGAAAAGGCTGTTGATTACATGCTGTCCAAACATCCAAAGTAAGTGCCAATTTACTTGAATTAGTCTTTAGAGTTTCTTTAATTTTCATTTTTGTCAATTCATATTGTTTTTTAATATTTGTAGATAATGTTTGATGGCAAGGAAGCTTGTAACGTGGCTCAAGATTGGAACAAAATTTTAAAAACGACTCCTCTTCAACTACCAAAAATGGTTGTTAACTTATAATGATCCACTATAACAAGTCATAATTTAAGGAATCAATATGATACTGTTCATCAGCTGTATAATAACAAGGTTTTTTGTTTCTTGGATTTTTTGAAAAATCTTTATAGATAAGCAGGTGTTTTATTTTAAAATGACTTGTTACTGTTGAAATCGATGTGCCTTCTACCTATTTATTATCGCATATCTTGCAAAACTTAAATGTTTCAGAATCATCATTAAGCTTATCAAGATATTCATGAACTGGTGAAACTTTTCTTTTTTTTAATTGTGTTTTTTTAAAATTATTAGGTCGGATTAGCTTTTCAGCTTCTTGTGAAGTACATTAGACATCTTCGTCAGAAGAAACAGTAATAATGTAAGGCGTTGTGGTCATAGTGAAGAATTAAAATTTAGAATGTGTTATTGGAAGTTTGAGTTTGTAAGATTTATGAATTAGAAAGAGAATGTAAGCGGTCTTATATAATTAAAATTTTAAATTATATGGTAAATATTTAATTTTGATAATGCATTATTTAAAAATTATTTTATTATTTCGTTTTATTAAAAATTTAATCAGGTTTACATTTAAATGAAAGTTTTGTATAAATGTTTTAGATATATCTAAAATTATCTAAGTATACAGTTTTATAATTAATCTAAAAACGCACTATTATTACTAATAATGCTATTTAGTTATCTTTTCTTAATTAATATTAGAATTTACACTTTGAAAATGGCCAGCATGCAATTATTAGGAATTCTTGTTGATACGAACATGACCAGCATGCAATTATTAGGAATTCTTGTTGATACAAATATGGCCAACATATAATTGTTAAGAATTCTTGTTGATACAAATATAGCCAACATGGAATTTTTGTTGATACGAATATAGGAATTCAATAATCAATAAACTCAACATGCAAATGGATCTTAATATAGCAATAGTAATAATTGTCAAGGATTTCTGTACTACATTATAGAAAATATTTTCTAACTATTTAAAGACCTATTAATGCGGTTTGATAGAATTTTGTAGTACTTTATTAGAAATTGGTATAATATACCTTCCAAACTTTATTTACAATTGACTTTTTAATAATCGTATATTGTTAGGTATATTATAACAAGTTTTAATGAAATAAAAAAAAAATTTAAATGTAAATCAATAAAAGTAGAAAATATAATACTATATTTTCAATAATTATAATAGTAAAGAGTGATGCATACGGCCTAATTATGTTTTATAACAAGTGTTATATTAATTGTTTAAAGTTTCTGTTCTATCGAATTGTTTTTTCATTAAAAAAGAATTACTTAGATTTAATTGAAATAAATCAAATTTCAGTAAAATAAAAACTAAGTTCAAAAATTCCTATTGCGAACCAAAAAAGCATTAATTTGATTTGTCAACAAATCACAATGTTATAATATCATGTGATTGCTGAAGTCGACTTGGGATCGACTTGAAAGATGCTCGACTAAAAGTGACTCAGAGTCGACTAATTGGAGTCGATTAACAGCCCTATAGGTGATCGACATAGCAGTTAGTCCATTACTGTGCCACATCGATCACCTGCTTAAACGAGCTTCTGGCATTACCATCCTACCGCTCACAGTTCATGGGCAGAAATTCGTCTGATTGGCTAGTTTCATAGATCAATTTGTAAATCTACATGTGATTATTAGCCAATCAAATCACATAATTTGCTATTCATTATTTATGTTATATTACGATACTAGTGTCAGAGGTAAAACCAACACCTCATAGAACCTGCGAAATGGATGTCATTGTGGCATACTTACCTAATTAGAGTTGCTCATGGCGATCCATCTGAAACATGTGCGCCCGGCCCCAAAGAAACTATATGAAAGTACACAAGCCTCCACGTGGGACCCAACCATCCCCTCCAATTAAAGTAAGGTCGACCTGGATCAACCTGTTGCGCTGGGAATGGACATTGACTTCACCTGCCTTACTTGGGTTAGGTGTGGGTGATCTCAAGGGGGTGCGATTGAAGACAATATGATGGGTTCTGGCTCCGGGATCATGAAACTGAACCATTTCTCATCGGTTCTATGAAAACCGCGAGAAATGTTAAAGTAATGAAAGGCTGTGTGAAAAGGGATTAAAGGTTATAACAAATAAGGTTGGGAAGTGTTGGAAATAATGAGAAGAGTCATGGTCTTGCGTGGGCTCTTCTCGCGGTCAATTTATTATAAAAAAGGTGGAATCTCCCCCTTCAAGAACTCAGTAAATCATCGAAGTCAAGTATCGAAGTATCATCCAAGAGTTCAGAATAGCCCCTAACAATATAATTGTATTGCCCCTACAAAATATTAATAAAGTTAATAAGGCCTTTTTAACTTGACAAATAAACCCACATTCTTTTAAAATCGTAATACTCATCTTGTAACGCTCCTTAAACGATCGCCTTGACCTTGTGCCAAATCGTAAAACCGCCTTTATTATCTTTGAGGAACGTTACGCGGCATAACCATTTTTCTAGCGACAATCCGTCGCATTCGCCCCATCTCTGAATTTCACATTAAACCTGTAACACTAGAAACGAAAACTGCAAGAAAAATTTCAAATAATCGGTAAATACACATAGTTTATTGGATTATATATGTATAAAAGATAGATAGACACATATATAATAAGGCAAAAGTGGTGTTCACTACTAAAACAAAACCCAAATCACTAAACCTACTATCTATAACTTAGATTCATATCTATAGTCAATAAACTCAAGTACGCTTTAACAAATCAAGTTAATCTAAAGAATATTTTAAATCTAAAGCCAAGATCTCTTACGCAAACAAGCCTGCCTGTCTTGCTTCAAACACCTAACACGAAATCTCAATCTTTAAAACAAAAAAGCGGTTGTTTTGTTAGTAATGGTCTTTTAATCCACTTTAAAATTCAGACGAAGCTTTTTTTCTTTACCTATTTCGACAGATTGTGTCAAAGCTAACTTCTCTAAATAAGAGATTATAAGAGATTAAATTTGAAGTTAACTTTCTAGCGCTCTTTTGAAGCTAGAAATGATATTTGTGTCGATTTTTTACTTGTGTAATTTTGCGTTCCCAAAAAGTACTTTAAAGTGCATAAATAAGTTACCCGGGCAATTGATTTGCACCAGCCAATTCAGCCCATGAGCTCACAGTATATTTAGGTTATTGTAATAATTCGGAAAGTAATTTTGGAGAACCTTTACCGGGCAACAATATGATTTATCTACTTATAAGTTATTTAAATCTGAGAGGCCATATTGCACATTTTCCTATGCCGTTTCACATACCGGTGCTCTTAAGTTATTAGAAAAACTTGACAACTCAACAAAATCATCACTTGAACCACTTGATGTAGAACTAATTAACATTATTCAATCGAGAGAAATCATATCGCATACTATTGTACCACCAATTATCGTAAAATCACAACAGCATTCTGATAAATATACTTCTGACATACATGCTTTAAAAAATTCTACTAAAAAATATTTTAAGTTTGATGGATAGTAACAACGTCGAACGGCGAGTCAGCGCTCCACAATCGGATACGTCGTGTAACCTACGAATCGGCTTAGTCGAAATGGGCGTGTTAGATTTGGCGAGTGGGTTATTTATGATTGTAGATATTATTATTATGTAGTGAAAGTAGGGAATTATTATGAGACGAATTTTTTTATTGATCACGAACTATGAATGTTCTTTTCGTAGGGCTCGAAGCCGTATATACAGTACTACTTATAATGTCTATACTAATTATACTGATTGTAATGTTTATACTGATTATTATAATTATATCCTTTATCCCATGATTTCCCTTAACAACCCGATACAGCGAATGTATACTGCGTTAGATAAGTGATTGTTAATTCGTTACTACCGGCGTTACCATTCTACAGCTCACAATAGATATAGAATTATATATAAATATTTATAACTAGAAAACATCGCTCACAACCTATAACCATTATCATCTCACCAAATTGAATAAAAAAAACTTATAACTATAACTAATTATAATAAAATAACCTTTACTATACCTACTCTAAATTTTCTTCCATTCAATCATTTATTTTTAATTATTTATAGAAATTTATAAATTTCCAACAATTTAACTCTAAATCTATATTTTAAAATTTTACAACACTCTCACTTTACATTAATTATCAATTGACTTCCTCACTTCTAACTTCTCAACTTGTTTTTTTACTGTTTATAATAATAATAACAATAAATAACAAAATAATTTTTTTACCAATTTTGGATCTGAATTCTCTACTACAACCCACTTCTATGCTTATATTACAACTCTATCCACAATACTATCCTACTCTAAAATGAAAAAAAAAACTTCAAAATCTCAAAAACTTCACATAAAGCAGCTTTAACTATAATAATTAATAATAAACTTTATAAACATTGTCAGAGGTAAAACCGACACCTCATAGAACCTGCAAAATGGACGTCATTGTGGCATACTTACCTAATTAGAGTTGCCCATGACGATCCATCTGAAACATGTGCTCCTGGCCCCAATGAAGCCATATGAAAGTACACAAGCCTCCATGCGGGACCCAACCACCCCCTCCAATTAAAGTAAGGTCGACCTGGACCAACCTGTTGCGCTGGGAATGGACGTTGACTCCACCTGCCTTACTTGGGTTAGGTGTGAGGCGATGTCAAGGGGGTGCGATTGAAGACAATACGATGGGTTCTGGCCCCGGGATCATGTAACTGAAACATTTCTCATCGAAGCCGTGAGAAATGTTAAAGTAACGAAAGGCTGTGTGGAAGGGGTTAAAGGTTATAACAAATAAGGTTGGGAAGTGTTGGGAATAATAAGGAGAACCGTGGTCTTGCACGGGCTCTTCTCTCGTTCAATTCATTATAAAAAGGGTGGAATTTCCCTCTTCCGAAAGACATTTCAGTATCGTCCAAGAGTCCATATAGTCCAGCATAGTTCAATATAGTTCAAATAACCTCTAACAATATACTTGTACTGCCCCTACAAAAATATTAATAAAGTTATTAATAAAGACCCTTTGAACTGCCAATACAATAACACTCTTTAAAAACCGTAGTACTTATCTTGTAACGCTCCTTAACCGATCGCTTTGACCTTGTGCCAAATCATTAAACTGCCTCTATTATCTTTGAGGAACGCTACGCGGCATAACCCTTTTCTAGCAACAATCCGTCGCATTTGCCCCTATCTCTGGACTTGACATTAAACCTGTCACAACATCATTTAAGGGTAGTGGGTATAGTAGATTATTTTCTATATGGGAGAACCTATAGCAAAAGGTGGCTTTGGAAAAATCATATGATTTTGAGAAAAAAATCATATCTAAATTTGGTATATGACTATTACATATATAATATTATCAAAATAATTAATTCAAATTATAAATTTTTTTATTAATATATTTAGCAACCAAAATTTAATTTTATAAAGATATTTATCAGTTAATTAGATATTATATAAAATTTCAAAATCTGATTGGTTGGTCAAAAATCACCTTTTGCTATGGGCACCCTCATATGATCTACATGATACATTACATTTTTAGTAAAAAATGAACATATATTTATAATAATTTTTTTAAAAAAATTTTTATAATATATATGTTGTGCCTCAAATCAATTTTTGCCTCAGGTGATAATTGAGGCACCTCAGGTATTGACTATTTGACCGGCATTAACTAATCGACATTAATTGGCCTAAACTATACTCTAATCCTTACCCTAACTCTAACTCTAATTTAGGCCAATTGACACCTGAGGCAAGAATCGATCTAAGGCACAACATATACATTAAAATAATATATATCTTTGGATTTATTTAATATTAACCTCTGGTGAATTTCATCATGCAATTAGTATTTCACAAGTAGGAGGTTGTTATCTGCTTATCCCAATTCATAGAATATTATATAATTAAAATTCCAATAAATTTCATTATAACATGTATAAACAATTATGTAATTGATCTTAGGGAATAAAATAAAAATAATTATAAGTATAATCATGCATTTTTTAGATGTTTTGTAAAAGAGTAGTAATTTGTAATCAAACTATTTTAATTCATAAAGACACAAGAATATTAATCAAACAACTTCAACTGATAAATTACAAGAACATTAACCAAAAGTGCAAGAACATTAATCGAACAACTTTAATTAATAAAAGTGCAAGAATGTGTGTCACAACAGTTTAGCTTATTACCTAATGGATAATATCAACTGGAATTCATTTATAACATTTTCTAATAATGATTTGAAAGATATAAATCTATTATTTATCTTATCTTATTCTAAACCATTTAACAAAAATCTTGATGATATAAATCTTTCACTACCCTCTGGCTATAAAAAAAATAATAGCCAAGTTAATACAAGTCTTTTTTCATCACTTTTTAAATCTAACAATAACTGTTCATTTTCTGACAGTAATTTTGTCAATAGCAATTTTGTCAATAAAAATTCTGTCAATAGAGATTCTGTAAATGGCAAATTTGTCAATGCTAATATGAACTCTTCTGAATATAGTAGTAATTATAAGGATATAAATATTTCTGGCTATTAATATAGCCTTCATGTGGGTGACTGTTTTGATAATTAGCTATCTGTTGATAGCTTCATACAATATTACTGTTTAGAATGAGGCTTTGGATATCAAATTTTCCATAATGATAAAGACCTCAAAAATCCTACTATTATTTGTCACAAATCTTATTGTTGTTTGTCAAGTGACACTTATAAAGTTCAGAAAGTAATTAATCAAAATTTACACTATTTACATGGTACTAAAAAAACAAATTGTGACTGTCACTGCAACTTTTTATTCCCAAAATCTATTTATTAAATAAAATATACAAAATTACAAAATATATACAACCACGAAGTCAATTCTGCACAGATTTCTAATATTATTACTAGATATCGATGTTTTAGCAATAAAATGATTCAAGATATTAAATTTTTTTTAAATTGCAAGGTTACACTTATTACTCAACTAGAAATGCTTAAAAAAAAGTATCTGCAACATGTGTTTTATAAACAAGACATATATAATGCAATTTATAAACTGCAAAAAAATGATGATAAGAAACTTAATTCAGTTTCTTTGTTTGATAGTCTTTTTGAAAAAATGTCTTAAAATTCATGCTAAAAAGTATTTGTTAGACATTTTGGCAATAAACATCGTCTATCAGGTGTTTTTTGGATGTCACCCTCTAAATGAAAATTATATTACCATTTTTTTGATATAGTTCTTAATGATAACATATGCAAAACTAATAAATACAACATGTATCTGAGCATTTTTATAATAAAGAATAATTACAAAAGGTTTCGAAATATGGCAAATATGCTGGTGAAGAATGAACTTTTTTTAACATATATTTAAATTTTTTAATGCATAACAAAGGCAACAAATAATATAGTTTCAATTCATTTTGGACCTACTCTGAATCCAACTTAATTAGTGCAGTTTCTCAAGTATTTCCAAATACAAATCACTTTTATTGTTTATATTACATCCAGCAAAATATAATTAAACATCTTAAAGCATCCTTAGGTTTGAATTTCAATGAGTTTAAAAAGGTTTTTTTCTTATATCGAAATGCTTTAAGTGTGGAAATTTTTGAACAATGATAGGAATTTATAATAAAACTATTTTTAGAATTTGAATGTTATATAACCAAAAAATTGTATGCTAACCAAATTAACTGGGCCAAAGCTTTTATACTATTTCACTTTAATATGGACATTCAAAGCACTCAAGGTGTTAAATTTTTTAACAACATTATTAAAAAATTTCTTAATAATATAAGCATGCTTTGTAAAATTGAAAAGATAATAAATCAAAGACTTGAAGCTGAAATTAGATATTGCAAATTGACAGACATTAAAGCACAGCATTCAATAATTGGACTTCTATATATTTCATCTCAGTTCTTTTTAAATATTAATATGATTCTCATTAATTTTTTACTACCTATTATATTATCTTTATAACAATTTCAAATTTCACAATCCTTTACTTATGAAGAATGGTTAGAGCATTCAGTACCTAAAATATGTTCTTATTTTTGAATTAAAGTAACAGCATATATAAAAACTGAAATACTTATTTATTCTATTTATTCTATATAGAATTTGTATCTTGATACTATAAATGATAATTTTATAAAGGATATAGTTGATAAACCACAAGCAACATTAAAGGCTTTTTTAACTGATACTGACATATTTAAGATTATTGAAATATAAAAAATTCATTGAATAGGTGGTCTTTTTTATAGAGATAATACAGTGATTCTTCTTAATAATAATACACATATTTGTATTTGCCTGAAAATGATTACAAAGAAAATTATTTACTATCATTTTTGGCAGGTCATGCTTTATCCTAATGTTGCAAAATTTTATATTAGTATTATATTAATCTGATAGTATAAGAATGATATTTTAGTGAAATTAGACAAAGTTGTTAACAACTTGCCAGTTCTTACAGCCTTGAAACCATTAACTAGAAATAAAGTTAAAGTAAATTTTGTCCTTCAAAGTCTACAAAATTTTCAAGGCTCTGGTTATCAAACAAACATTTGGCAAGTTATTCCTTAGAAAGATAGATTTGGAATAGTTTTTTCAACAACTAAAACTGCAATTAACATTGTATTGGAGACAAAGAGTAATGATGAATTAATTCAAATATTGAAGAACTTCATTTTAATTAAACAAAATAGCTGTAATAAGAATAATAATTCAGAAAGTGTTGAAAATAATCAAGGTAATGATGGTATTATTACCCTGCAACAAGATTTAATTGAGCAAACTAATGATCTGCATCTTACTAAAATTTGAGGTACTCCCAGCAAAAAAAAATCAAAAGTGTTATAAAAATGTTGAAAAAGAGAAATGTAATACACAAAAACACAAATATTAATAATGCATAAGAAAATTATAGTGAAGAATTATCAAGACCACAATGTAGATATTTGTTATGTAGAAAGCTCAGTTAATATCAAAAAAAATATACAAATGTTAAAGAAAAGTAATCTTGCTCATATCAGCAGAGCTTAAGAAGCAAATTCTTTTAAACTAGCTATAAGCTCTTACTTTTTGCTAATATAACTAACATAAGTATCATAATATGTATGTGTATATAATTTGGGTCACTTATCTAAATAAGCAAACAATGTAATAGAACAATTACATTTTATGCCATAATTAGTTAAAGCTTATTAAAATTATTTATCATATAAACTATAATAGCTTTGGCAGTTATTATTTATGATATAAATTATTTAACTAGATTACATAATTGTTTGTCCTTGTACTAATTTGAGTTATTAACTGCTTAAGTTGTATGCAAAAACAAATTTATAATTAGATTAAGGCTATTATTGCATACAAAATTTCTTTTTTATTTTTGATATTTGTATATATGTATGTATAGAGCATATATATAATTATTAAGTAGGTTAGGACAACTCAGGATTATACAATATGATAAACTGGTTATTTAAAATTTGATTGATAGTCAGATCAAACTTCAGTTCTATATTTGTGCTATTTGCTATTTGTACAATATATGTAAGTATGTATGTGCAAAGTAAAATAAGTTTGAAACTTGAATCAACCTTTATATAATATTATTCAAACTTACTTTTGAACTATTCCTAAATTCAAACTTCTATGAAACAGAACCAAACAGGACTAAATAGGACTTTTTTAGACTTTGGATAGTTTAAAGAATTGTGAACCCAGTAATGATCACATAACACATGGCCTAAATTAGGGTTAGAGTTAGGCTATTTAGGGTTAGGTTAAAGTATAATTTAGGCTGATTTGTTAGTGCTAGTAAACAAATGATGTCATGCAAATCACTGAGTTCATGATTCTTTAAGTGTTCTGAAATTTTATAAAGCTTTGTTATAGATAATGAATAAGCATAAAATAAAAATAAGGTTTCATATGATTATGTGATGTAATGATTTTCACCTTTGGTAAGCATTAAGATCATTCAAAATTCTATAATTTAAATTATAAAAAATATTTACTATTAAGTTTATATATAATTTTAAAATAGTATCTACTATTCTCAACAACCTTTTTTAAAAATAATTGTCTTAAAACCTAATCAAACTATTATTTATTCACCCAACTTTCTTTATTTATAATAACTCAATGTAACAACTTTTTTTACAATTTTCTCAAAATATAACAAATTTGATATTTTCAACCTTTATAAAAATTCTTCTTAAAAAGCATTATATAGGGATGTCTATAGCAAAATAAGGCTTAATAACTATATAATATATAGTCCCAAAGCCTTGTTTTGCTGTGACATCCCCATATATTCTCAATAAACATATTATTTATAAAATAAATTTTATTCTCTCTAAAAATTAATTTATTATAATTAAATCTACTATCCTTAACATACCTATCATGGCAGTAAAGCCACACACATAATCATATCTCTAGTTAATATATAAAAAAAGAAACTCATGTTATTTTGACTAATTACAATTAATTATATTATATTAACCAATCAAAAATTGATAATTTGATTATGTAATTTTTAAATTTAGTGCATTTTACAAAAAAAAATTGTTGATTTATGCTGTTTCATACTGTACAAATAATATTAATACATAGATAAATGCTACTAAAAGAAAACAAATATTTTAGACTTTGATTTTCAAAACTAAATTGATTTATTATAAGTTCAAAAGCCTGAAGTATAGTTTTCTTTTAATAGTACTCAAATACAAACAAAAGGCTATCATTTTGTTTATTGCTTTTATACATTTTATATAAGCCACATGCTATGCTTAATAGCCACAAACAAATATTGTGATTTAACATAGTTTATTGTGCTTGATGTTTTCCAAGAGTTTTAGCTTTACTAGGATTTTATCAGAGTTTCAACATTTCACTTGTTTTGACTTTCATTAGGTGTAGTTTCACCTAACAACAGTTACTTAAAGAGGTCTTAATGTACTATAAATCAATACTGTCATGGAATAGAGATATGAACAACAGACAGTCCAGGTCTGGATGTCTAAGCATGTCTTAATAAACTTATTTGTATCATCAACATGCCAATCATATTTTATGATTTAAAATTTTCAAAATTTTTAAATACAAATAACTCAATCTATGCCTATAGTCTAATAAAAAAAGATGCTTTAAGAAATTTGCATATAATACGATTCATCTTAATTATTAATCTAATTTTGAAATCTAGTTACTGCCTACTACCAGTTACAAAACCACTTTATTAGCTCTATAAAATTGCATAATGCAATATTTATACATTTTAGTTTAACTATAATATTATAAATATGAAAAAGGCCAATTTTAACTAGTTCACATTTTAAATTCTAGAACTTCTTGCTGGATATTGTACAAGTCAATAACAAAATTAGTACCAATTATGTTTGCCATAGGAGGGATTATTGGAACATATGTAGGTGAAATAGGAAATGAGATAACCCAAAATACTTTATTTATAGGAATAGTTATTTAAAAAGCTGGTAAGTTTGGTGTGATGCAACCAGTGGGATCTGTGTTAGAATCCTTTGCACACTTTTTAATATTCCCAAAACCCTATCATTGTACTGGCATTTCTTGACAATAAAGTTTTGTCTAAATTTTTTTTTAAAAAAAAACAGGATAATCAGAATGAAAAGATGTAATACTTGATTTTGAATCATTAAATAATAAGTAAAACATACTATCATTTATCTATAAAAATATTCTGTTGGAGGTTTCTGTATACATGATCTTGGATCTAAAATCTTAATATTAATAACAGCACAGACATATTGTTCTTGCATCCAGGTAAAACACTTTTGTTTCAAATGACCAACACTTTGGCTTATGGCTACCTCATGAATTATTTGTATATGAGTATTTCTCTATATAAACCATGTTAAAGAAAAAATTATATATTAAACAAATGTAATAATGCACATTAAAATCCACATACATCTATATTACTAGGAGGTATAAAGACATGAGAAGGTCATAAGACAGTAAAAGAACTTGGAACAAATTGATTATTTGAGTATATAGCAACATCAGGAGCTATTATAATGCTCAAATCTAAGAATTAGGATAACTATGTAGAATATAAAAATGAATTAGCAAAAAAAAAAACAAACAACAGATTCTCTTACAAGGTTGTCTACAAACTTCTACAGATAGACAATGTAAAACTCCATTATTGAGTATTTTAAATAATGATATAAGCAGTAAAACAAGAATCTCATGCATATTTGAAGCCAAATCAATTATATATATGTCACCAGTTTTATTACTGTCATTTAACCTAAACCAAAACTTATATTCAAATGACTCATAATCGCAAAGAAAAGTATTATAATTATTGATCAATATTTTTGAGCCAATTTTGAAAGACAATCTTATTTACAAGTTAAATTATGCAGTACTTAAGCAATAATAACAAAACAATTCATCCATACATCTACCTACTCTCTGCTAATGCTTTTTTTGTAATTTTAGATAATTATATAAAAATTAATCAATCTTATTCAAAATCCTTGCCCATCAAATATCATCTGAAGTATATGTACAGGATATTAAAAAGAAAAGTGAATATTAAAGAAAAATTTGTTGCTTTTAAATCAGAATCAGCATATTTTAATGTAATGCCAATATATATAGGATTTCTCATTGCATGACTAGTAAAAAGCTTGAGGCACATGAGTGGCTATTCGATTATAACATACATATATACATATATACAATAAGTCTATTGTCATAGACAAACCTCATGAAAAACCACTGACACTGTGACTTAGAGTTAGGGATTGCTTTTTAATAATTATTATGTTTTTTAATCTGATTTAATAAAATGTTTTAATAAATCTTTGGCAAATTTTTAATAATTAATATATTGATAGTTGTTAAATAAAAAAAGATAAAGACATGTAAGATTAAGATAAAGTTAAAAATAATTATAAATAGTATATAAAAAAATAATAACTAGTTAAGTAAAGATTTTAAGATTGTTTGGTTTAATAAAGAGAAAAGTTGTAAATTTAAGAATAGAGTTTTTGAAAATGGATTCAAGAAAATTAAAAGAAATGGTCATACTTTTATAAATATTAAAATTACTATTATAGATGAGGTTAGTTAGAAATTCAGATTGTTTTCTAGCTATTATATGAATAATATGATAGAATAAAGCTTTAAAATACAAGTTGAAAAGAAATAGTAGACTTAATTTCTTTATCAGAATAAAAATTATAAAAAAATTTTTAAAAAAGATAAAAGGTTGAAAAAAAATAATATTGTAGTTTTATATTAGATTGTATTTTTTTAATAATAAAAAGATTTATAAGTTAGTTATATATAGAGTTTTATTTTGGTTTAAAAATATTAAAATAAAATTGAAAAAGAGGTTTGTTAGAAGTACTATCAGATTTGCTAGAATTACTGAAGTTATTAAGATTTAAGTTAAAATATTAAGAGTGGTAATAATTAGAGATTAATTAGTAGTAGGATTAGTATTAGTAACTATAGAAAAAAAAGTTAATAAGATCAAAACTAATAAAAAGATTTGGTAAGAAAAAACAGTATTGAGATTAATAATGTAAGAAAATTTATATAAAATATTATAAAAGATTTAAGTAAGTTTTTTTAAGTTAAGAAAAGCTAGCTTTATATTAAAATAAAGAAGTTATATAAATTAAATGATAAACTTTATTATTTTTAGTATATTTTTAATAAAATAGTAATAATTATTTTTTTAATATAATCAATAGGAACTGAGCATTTAAAACAGGTATAATGATGTATATCAGGTGTTAGTAATAAAAGAATACTGTCAGCAGAAAAAAAAAATTAGATATATATAAATTATTGAGTTAGTTTATTGAGTTTTTTTAAGTTGCTATTAATATAAGCATTAGTAAATTTAGTAAATCTAGTATAATTAGTATTTAAGATTGAGATAAATTTAGTATGATATTTGTTACAAAACTAAGTAATTACAGATATAAAGAAGGAACTTGAAAAAATAAGTGATTTTGTATAATCTAAGATTTTTTATTAACTAAAAAGTAGGTTAAATTTTAAAAAAAATTATAAATATAGAGTACAACTATAAGAAGAGTATATAACTAGGCATTTATATAACTTTAGTCATTATTTAATTTTAGTTCATATAAAAATTTTATACTAGTTATAATACTTAAAATCTGCCTATAAGTCTTCATTTAAACACTTTGGTTGTTATATCTATTGATCTATTTATTCTATTAACTGTACTAGTTTTTATTAATACAAATATGCTATAATTACTAGGTTTTTAAAACAGTTTACTTATATAAAAATTTTTGACAAAAAACTCTTTCTGTAAATCATTTTTACATAAAAATAACTAAAAATCTAGCAGTACTAAAATCATTAATATCTAGTTATTTTATTAAAATAACCAACTTTGGCATCTTAAGTAAACTTGTTTAGCTTCCAATTTTATATATATTTTGAAAGTTTTAAAGAAATAGCTCTTGGAGATGTGGTGACCTAGTGAAGTGGTCAGGTTGTTAACTTCCTAAATAGTAGGTTGGATGTTCAAATTCCATTAATGGTAAAAATTTAAATAATTATCTATGTAATATTTATATTATGGCAACTGTTACTAATAATTGAGTTAAGATACCTGTAATAGCAGTTGCACTAGCATGACTGGCAGGTCATAATGCATCTGTACAATATTGGAGTTATACAAAAAAATACAAACTGACAAATTGGGTAGTACAAACAATAGATAAATTCTTGTTGCTATATAAATTTGTTAAAATTAGGTAACAAGAAGTTTATTTGGGAAAATCCAAGCAGAGAGATAGCTGAATCTTTAATGGCCTTATTGTAAAAACTAGTTTAGAGAAATGAATACCAAGGTTGTAGTAGCTAGTCATAGTAGTCAAACAGGCAAGAACTTTCAAATTAGGAGTCTCAACTAGACTGTCAAAATAAACTAGAGAAAAAGAATATTAGGCTAACCTGATATACTGATAGACTGATTATAGTCTTATACAGACTATCTGAATTGGAAGTTTGGTAAAAAGGTAGATGAAAAGGCAGAAATATACTAAAGTACCAGGATTATGCTATAAAGTAGATGCTAGAGTTTAAATAAACTTTACAAAGGCATAGCAGTTTAATAGTTAAGCTCTAACTGCATGTGTTGGTTTTGTCATAGTGATATCTAGATCAGTTTTAAAAATAGATACAAAAGACTCTAGGTGGTTTATTTCAAGTATAAATTAGACCTAAGGTTGAAATGATGGTCTGAGCATCTGAATATAACTCAATAAGTTAACATAAGTTATAGGTTCAGAGAGTTTAAAATAAAATATTTAAGCAGTGATATTTATCAGAAAATTTTATTACTAGATATATATCGATATATATTATTATATTGATATATATCATTATATTAATATATATTGTTATATCGATATATATCATTATATTGATATATATTATTATATCGATATATATCATTATATTGATATATATTATTATATCGATATATATCATTAGAAAAATATTAATATATATCGATAAATGTGTTATTACTCAATAATTAATCAATATCAGTTAATATCAATTATTAGATGTTTATTGATTATACCTCAATATTGATAATCAACAAATTTATTTAATCACTATTTATTAATACTTTCGTTATAACTTAATATATATCTTACATATTGTATAATATACACTTTAAATTAATAAACAATTATTTTAACACTTAAATA
>CAJVQA010004434.1:0-17582 GCA_910591915.1 Cetraspora pellucida
TCATCTAAAACTGTAGTAGGAATTTGTTTAGTGAATGTAGCTTCATGTTTTCCTTTGATATAGAATATTGTAGCATCAAGAAAGAGTTCATTCCAGGCTTCAATTTCTTTTAGATAGGTATTATATGATGCATTGAATATATTTCTGATAAGTTTGGTTGAGTTGTGTATAAGTTGTGGCTTAGAATTTGCTTTTTGAGTTTTGCTAGATTTATTTTCAGTTTCTGATTCTTTTTCTTTATCATCTTCTTTTTTCTTATCTTTAGTTATGATTGGCTCAAAATAAGAACATTTGAGGTCTGTGCAATTAAGTATGTGGTAGTTAGCATGTCTGAAGGTTTTATTACGTCTTTTATAAAGACTAGTTGGTTTTTTGAACTCAATGGTAGTAGGTAGAAGCTTTTTAAGATGTGAAATGAAATGTTGTCTAAATTTATATTTAAGATAGTTTTGGACTTTGGTTTTGTTGATAGTATTGAAAAATTGGCAACTGTATATAGGAAAAATTTTTTCGAACCATTTGTTAAAGTGGTTAAGTGAATTTTTTAAAAATGGTATATTGTATTTTTCAAGGAATAAGGTTTTAGAAAGGTTGAAGTTAAGTTTAATATTAAAATGATTATCCATTTTAATAAAGAGGAACTGATATTATTTATCAACTTCAGTAACCTCAGATGTTATGTTAAATCTTTTGGATCTTAGTTTAATATCTTTTGTGAATTTAGTGTAATTAATTGCTTGATAGTTATCAGAAAGATATAAGTAAAGTTGGGCAAGATTAATACCAAATTGTAATCAGTTATGGGTTTGAATAGGTGGGATGGTGATTAGAGAGGTGAATATTTCTGGATAGTTAAGTTTAGTAAAAAGGACTGTTGTGAATGTAAAAATAAGTTTTTAAGTATTTCTTCAAGAATGTTAAATAGTATTGTAGCAGCTTTATTATTATCAAAGTTATGTTGTTGGATTAAGTCAATAAGAAATTGAGGTCTAGCACCAACCATTTGTCTAATTAATAGATAAAAGCTTGCTTTAAGTAGATCTTGTTTTCCAACTGCTTCTTTAATAACTTTGCCAAGATAAAAGTTATGAAGGTGTTCTTTGAGAAAGTTAAAGAGTTTTTGGGACATTTTTGTTTGTAATTTTGTATGATTTTGCATTTCATCGGTAACTAGAAAGTTTGCTAAGAAGTCATATAATGGGTTGAGTTTGGGTCTTGTTATATGACTATAAGATTGAGCCAGTTGAGGTTGTTGGAATGGTTTTTTGTTAGACTGTTGTTTGTGTGAAAGTGGTAAAGTTTGATGTACAAGTTGTTGTTATTGTAATTGTTGTGTTTGTTGGATTTATGGTTGTTGTTGTGGTTTAGGTAATATAATAGAGCTGTCAATATTCATATCATTGTTAATAGAAGTTGTTTTTTCAAGGTTAGGTGAAGTGGATACAAGTTCTAAAACAAAAGAATTGTTCAGATTTTAATCAAGTAAAGAAGTAACAAGCTGTTGAGTTAAAAGTTTATATTGTAAAGATGGACCTTGTTCAGGGTTTTCGGTAGGTTGGGGTTTGGGTTAATTAGCTAAGGTCATTTCTTTATAAATTTTAGCTAAGCAATTATTATAATATGTTATATTTTAATAGAAGGTAGATTCATTTTGTAATGCGTAGTTGTTGTCGGTCACTTTGCAGTTAATGGGGGTTTGGCATTTGGGGCAAGTATGTGTATGAATAGTGGCTGTAGGAGATGGTGGAACTTGAGATTTAGATTTTGCAAGTGGTTCTTGAAGCTTTTTGGCTTGTTTGTTAGTTGTTGTTTTATCAGTTTTGCTAATAAGTTCATAAGTTTTATTGTTTTCTGCAATAAATTTAGTGTGGAATAATCCACACATACACTTGATTGTTGCAGTTGTTGCAGAAGCAGGAAAGAAATGAGTTGGTGGATAAGATCTAAATTCCATAGTAATATATTTGGTAGGTCTGTATTTGTCTGGAATAGCTCTTACTTGTACAGGTTCATTTTCATAAATGACAATTCCATAAGAGCTTACATAATTATTGAAGAAGTAATCAAGATCTAAGATATCTGGTATTTCTGTACTAAGAGTAGGCATAGTACTATAAGTTTACTTAGAAGTCCAAGTTTAAGTTGTTTAGTAAAAATTTTTGTAATCTTTAATTAAAAATTTTTTAGAGGTTTAATTATAATATAAGATTAATGCAGGGTATAATTTGTATTTGCAGGGGTTTTACTGTGTTTACTGTGGCTGCAGCAGCTTGTATAATCTTGTGTAACCTAAGTAACACAAGTTTGTGGCTGGTGTGGCTGGTGTGGCTAGTGTAGCTAATGTAGTACAAATTTATAAATAGTTAAATGTTACAGTAACTATTATGTAATTGAGTACAAAATTTATTTTTAGCAAGTTAGTACAAGATAATTTGTAACAAATAAATTTCTTTTTTGGATAAATTTAATTTACACAATGTAAAATTAAATGAAACCAATTTTAGAAATGATTTAAGGTTATACAAAAACATTTTGGAGAAAAAATTTGGAGGTAAGAACAAAAGAATTAAAAAAAAAAAAAAAAAAAAAACTACAGAGAAGTTAAAGTTGTTTTTTATTATAATTCTGTCAATTTTAGGGCTACAAGCTTCTTTTTGGACTTGTTTTGATCGGAAAGAAGTGCTTTACAACTTTTCTTATGACTATAGAATAGGTTAATAGAATACTTTATAAGAAATAGTTAAAAGTTTTGTAGTGAAGGCCAAAGGCTGTTTTGGCAGTGTTAAACTGTGAGTTCGAAAGTTATAGACTTGAAACTTTCAAAGTATATGTAAAATAGGAGCTGAGTAAGTTTACTTAAGACATCAAAGTTGGTTATCTTAATAAAATAATCAGGTATTGACGATTTTCTACTGACGGATTTTTAGTTATTTTTGTGTAAAAAGGATTTATGAAAAAAGTTTATTTTGTCCCTATATGTTTTTATTAGTAACATATGATTATATTTTTATATACAAAGTATATTAATGAAAGTACAACTAGTCACATATATAACTTTAGTTATTATCTAATTAAAGGTTTCACTCATAGGTTACATACTAGATGCTATACCTAAGACCTACCTGTGGATTCCCTATTTAAACTTTCAGATTTTCAATACTTATGTTTGCATATATATGCAGTATTTATATTATCATTATAGTGACATATCAGGTTAGAGTTATCTTAGTTACTATTTATATCAAAGTATCACCTTATTGAATATTACTAAGTATCCATATTCCTTCAAATTTATTTTTAATTCAAGCTTACTAAGTTGATACTAAGATTACCATTTAGATCCAATTTAGTATATCCTGTATCTACTAAATCAGTTTTAATACCAGAAGTGTTTAAATTTTAATAAGTCCATTTCTTTTTTATAGTTTTCTTTTTTGTTTACTATATTACTCACTAGTGTTCCTTCTTTTTATTTCTGATATGTTCATCATATTTTTTATATCAAGCACCAACTCTCTATATTGGAAAACTTCTTTTTAAGAACTTCCTTATATACTGATCTTCTATTTACATAAATTTAAATACAGTACTTCACATACATTTATATACTTCTGTAGATTACAGAGTTTTGTTTCTAGCTAAAATTGAATTGTTGACCTTGTTTGTAGAAGAAGAGACATCTAGACTACTAGACTACAGAACCTTATCCTTATGTATAATTATTATGTTAGTTACATCAAAAAAAATTTCATATTATTAAATAAATTATTACAACACAAGTATAAGATGAATTAACAAGCTATTTGCATTATTTTCAAAATTAGATTACAATTTACTCAAAATAAATTTATATTATTATATACTTTAAATAAGAAGAAATTTTCTATTTTTTTTTTCTTATAAGTGTTCAGAATACTATTGTTAGGCAAAACTATTTTTGATAAATGGCAAGAATCAAAACTAACAAAAGTTTGGCAAAATAAAAAAACTCCAAAAAAACATCTAATAAAGCTAAAAGTTCTGAAAAAGATTAAGTATTGTGAGGTTTAACTCTCTTTTAAGTTTTAGAAAAACTAGGCCATATTGGTGAATCAAAATATTTTGTATGTAGTTATTAAGTACAGCAAGTAGTTTATATACAAATGTATAAAAATAATAAACAAAGTAATAGCTTATTATTGTATTTGAATATTATTAAAAGAAAACTAGTCTTCAGACTTTTGAACTAATAAATTAATTTAGTTATAAAATTCAAAACCTGAAATTCTGTTTTTTTAATTAATACTTATCTATATATTAATATTATTTGTATAAATAAACTTATTTAAATATTTAAATAAATTTATTGTTATATTGTTAAGATTTTTTTTTAGCATTTGATTGTTCAAGTTTTAATACACATATAAGTAATTTATTAATATTATTACTACCTGTAATTATTTTTTGCTATTTTATATTAGATTAAATACAGTAAATTTTAATATTACAATTAATATTAAAAATATTTAATATTAAAATTCAGACCTATATTAATATGAATATTTTTTTATTTTTAAAATTTAAATTGATAATTAAAGAATATATGTAAATTTTTACTAAAATTTGTATTTAAATAATAGGCAGAGAAAATCAGAATATCTAAAGATAATTTTTTTATATAAAAAAATGCAAACTTAATATAATACAAAAAAATTTGATTCAAACTAATAATATATAATTCCAATTGTTTATTTTTTAATTATATGTCTTACTAATAACTTTTTAAAATATTACACTTCTATGTATAAAAAAAACTTTTTAAAGATTTTAGTTTTTTTTATCTATTACTATTCTTAAATTAAGGTTTTAACTTTATTTTTTTTAGCATCAGTTATATATAATATTTAATTATTAATCAAAAAAGATTAAATATTATATGTAATTGTAATAAATTAAAATTAAATATTAATTTAGATAAAATTCTATATTAGAAGTAATAATTATATCTACTATTATAATTTAAAATAGGATCATTAATAATTTATTAAAAATTAATTGCATAATTAAACAATAATAATTGTATATAATATAATTATAGATATAGTATACACAATATAATTAGTAAATATAATATATACAGTATAATGCAATTAGAGATATAATATAATTAATGTAATTAATATATATAGCATAATTAGTATAGTTAGTAAATATAATATAATTAGTATAGTTGGCAGATATAATATAATAAGTATATTTAATATATTTAGTAAAAAGAAAAGTATATAAGTAATATACTCAAATGTAAAAAAAAGAAAGTTTTACAATATTGTAATAAAGAATATCTACCTTATACATTCATCAAATCTAATACCTCTTTTGAGTATTATAACATCCAACATTATATGAACAACTTATAACTATTCAATAAATAGAAAATTCTAGATGGTTTTACAATATATCATAACATTATATAAAGTTAAGTCAATAAAATTAAAAAACTTTTTAATAAACTTTTTAAATTTTTAAACAAAAATAACAATAAATCTTAATAAAATTAATAATTTTTTTAAATAAATACTATAAAATTATAAAATTTATTTAATGAAATTTTATTAAATTTAACTAAAATTTGATCAAATTATTTTTTATTTAAAGTTTTAAAAAAATTATATTAAAAAAGTTTTGCTTGATTTTTATTAACTTAATCTTATATAATAAAAATTTTATTAATATCTACTTTTTTAATATTAAACTATATATAAAAAATAAAACAATTAATAATTAAATAAAAATTTATAATTTTTTAATTATTTTTTATTCTTGTCTTTATTACAAACTTTTTATCTTTTACTAATTTTATTATATTTTTCTAATTTCATTATCTTTTATTAATTTTGCCAATTTTATTTAATTTTGTCAGTTTTGCAAGTTTTACTAGTTTTGCCTGTATTGCCAGTTTTACTAATTTTGTCATTTTGCCATTTTAAATTTTTTTTGGCAAAAGCTCTAGGTTTTGTCTAACAACACTAGTTCAGAGTCAATGTCGGTTGATCCTGGATTGGCTGTTTCTTTTTAGGAGTTTGTATTACCGACATAAATAAGCGACCTGAGATTTTGTTTGTAACACTGGAAGGATTTAATATGCATGAAATCATATGACCAAGAGTCATTTCCGCCATAACTGATCTACCTGACGGGCTGATTCATCCACTTCTACACAACCGTAGGTGACACGGGTGTACCTACTGGTTCCAACCTCCATAATAATATATCGTTAAGGAAACAAGAGTTTAAACCATCATTGTTACTTAAAAGCAATCTAATTATGATTCTTAACAATATATTTTTTAAACTCTTCCAAGTTCTCTACCAATTTTATTAATAAAACCAACTTTGTAAACATAAATGATAATCTACAGCAGAGACAGTACCCAATCCAAAGTGAATCCTTCTCGCCTGTGGTCAATCACAAATTAAATAATTATATTGGATTAAATTGTGATGGATATAATCTCTCATCAGTTTTAATATATGTGTAGCATTAACGGTCTCTGCTGTTATAATAATCATATTAAACAGTAATTTAAAAGCGCTATAATACTATCTAAGTTGTATGGCAAATTAAAATTTGCGTCAGATCATAAGGTTAATGTGAAAACTGATGCTAAGATTGGTATTAGCATGATTTCAATTATTTTAAATTTGATGCAGATATTAATTTGACCATCATATCATTTTTAATATCAATTACATCTTATTTGATGTTAAATAATAATTCCTTTATGCTTCAGTTGTAGAGTTTAACATGTATTTTTTAATGAGAACCTCTAATATTTGTTATTTCTGCACAGTTTAACATAAAGAATAGAGCTCTGCATGTGCCCATACCGGGCACTAATGCCCGTGCCATAGGCACAAAAGTGCCAGCCTAAAAAAGTGTTATGCCTAAGAAAGTGCCCGTCACTTGTATTATAGCGCCTGGCACTTTAGGTCTGGCTGCGTGTCTAGTAATTTTAAGCCAAAACCGAAATCAGGAGGCAGAAATATGCCAGGCCAGGCATTTTTATGTCAAAAAAAAAAAAATGCCTATGCCCATGCCAGTACCTTAAAATTTTTGTTAGGCACGGGCACATGCTGGGTTGCAGATCCCTAATAAAGAACCCACAGATTTTTTTTTTTTTACCTCCCTTCGCTATCCTGAAGGTCCTTAGACACCTTTAGGATCTGTCACATTTCTTAAAGGCCAGAGTTATCATTCTGCGAAGATCATTGGACGGCGTGTGGCCCCCGCATGTCACCGAACTCGTGAGATAACTCATGCTTCATCAAGTCCGCCATATGACGTCCCGGGTCCCTGGCCCCGCGGTGTAAGACCTACTATCCTTTTCGGTCCGCAGTTCCCTAACTTCACATGACCCACTAGCCGGATCGTCCGTATATTTCAAAGTCCTTAATTCTACCGTTATGTATTCTTAAATCGGGCTCTCTCAATGTTAGCGTCATTTGTTGACGGATTACGCCTTATCTGGTTGTCCCTGACCCTGTGGCTATGCCGGTGACTGCATTCTTTTTGTATGAATCTTGTTCTTGCTTTTAAATGGAAATCCTTTGCAGATCTTTTTTCCAATCGTGGTCCTGGCAGAGTTGTTGTCGCCCTTTGAACTCGAACTCGCGACCTTGCGATTGAGACCCGGGAGCGCTAACCACTGCGCTATCGACCCACGGGTCGAACCCACAGATTTTGAGTTTAGTGCTCAAATAAAAGAAAAGAGTGTATATGTATTATTGAAGCAATATTACAAAATTGCCATACAAAAATAAACAGTTAGAATCGCAATTTACTGTAGAGCGCTACATCCAGTACCTGGAGTATAAATTAGAACTATCTAATTTATTTTTATTTGAAGAGAAGGGTACAATCCAAAAGGTATCTTTAGACATTAACTAATATTACGAACCTGGTGTTAACTGTTAACTTAGGGTGTTCTCAAGCAGCTTCCTCAATGTGATTAACGATGTTGCTCAAATTATTACGATTAATTGAGTGGTTAATACGGTTAATCGAAGACAACTTGTTAAAAATTCATTGTGCGAAATGTGGGTTCTAAATTTTAGCTAATCAAAGCAACTCTATAAAAAAAAAGGTCTACATCTCCAGGTTTCATTCATCGAAATGATAACTCACTTGTTTGGTTTATTCAATTTCCGACTTAATTAAAAGTTTGCCTCAGATCTATTGATTGAAGTGCTTGAGAACACCCCTAGTCGGAGGTACACATGGTGATTAATTCTGATTGGTATATGGCTATTGAAATCAAGATGAAACTCAAGATTCCTTCGATATATAAACATTGACACTAACTGGACATTTGGAAAACGATTGATTAATTAGGACAGTATTTAAGAATCCTCTTTATTAGAATGAACATCCATCTTCTACTTTAACATCGAAGGGCGCCAGCCTTTCATAATGAAATTATCCTCTAGAAACACCATCCGGGATTACCACTCAAAGAGATAGTGGTAATACTAATTAATAAATGTCCAAATCTATAAATTCAGGATTACTAATATCCATTGTTAGGCCAACGACGTGATTCAAATAAGCTGTGGAGTGTCACGTGCGAGCGGGTAGGAAGATCAATTACTTAATATGGACATCCCGGCAATTAATCCACTAAATCGATGTCTTAAATATATCGAGGAAGGGAGATATAATAGTATAAAGGGATTTTATAATTATAAGAGTTTAAATAGATAAATTAGAGTGGTCGGATTAAATAAAGAAAATGTAGATGCGAGATTTGTGCAGTAAAATAAGTTGTAATTAAAATAAAGGGCATTATTGCCCCGAGAAAAGATTAAGTCTCGTTTTGCTTTATTAAATAATAAGTCTACACATTATACATCGCCCATAATATTACATTAATCCTCTACCCAGTATAAACCATATAAAAATCGTTGTTCGTTCAAGTTCTTGATCACGTGACTTACACTACTGACCTTCGTTAACCCCAAGTAACCAATAGCCTTAATCACCCACCAACCAAATCTAACACCCTCTTTCGTAAAGGTTACTTATCGTTGGTTACACGAGATTCTGGATTGTGGAGCGACCGAGTCGCAGTTTTCTGAACACGACCTATATCGAGTAACCAAGAATTCCCTACCCTTAATATTACTGGCTCATTTATATTGACCAATTACATGATATTTCTCAAATCTGATAACCGCCCAAAACCGATACAAAACCTATTTACCATATACATCGGTTTTGAAACGATTAACAGTATAATTCAATTATTCAAAACTTTAAATTACAAAACGTGGGTACTGGAAAAGTACTGACTAGTTATATATATAAAGATTCCTTCTAAGAAAAGAATAATGATTTATTCGTAATTATGAAATAACCATGATTTATCCAGAACTCTGTAAATTACAGAACTTTCTATTATTTTTCAGCAATAGACTTAAGAGAAATTGGTAAATAAACAATTACATTCGGGCGTTTTGAATTTTCTGAATTTAATGACCCATAAAAAATTTTATCGGCAATGATATTAATAAATCCTAAAGGTTGACAATCTTCACAATCATCATGGTTAAAGATTTGATTCACCAAAATTAAACTATCATTAGAGATTTTAATTCCTTCACTACTATATAAAATTTTCTTATTTGGCCTATTCTTCCATTTAATTTCAACTTGATGAGAATTTGTTTTATCGAAAACACTATAATTAATGAAATATTATTATTAATTAGAAATAAAGGTAAACCGAGTTTTTGAATAGATTCAGATGCCAAACCATGGTAATGATAGTAAAACAACTTTAATAAATTTGATAATTTCAAACTTTGATAAAGTTTTGCAGTGTAAGCTTTGAAAAAAATTCAGTATTAACTTAAGAAACCTCGCTTAAAATGTTTCTACTTATATACTGAACATTTATAAATATTATTTGGGTATGGTATTGACAACTGAAACTTTAATAAGCAAATGTGATCTCTTATTATAAAATTTGAGAAAATTATAATATTACAGTTGACCACTGCCTACAGTACCTAGAGTCTTATTCAAGAGCATTTTCTTAAAAATGAATAACATCAGGTACATACCAACTTCACTGATAGAGTACTTATGAAATAGGATAATATTTTGGAAGATATTGTAAGCAGTGGTCAGCAATATTATACAGTACTTACCAACTGTAGAAAGACAATCTTTTCAAGACTTCTTCGTTGGTTACTGGTTCTTTTTTTTTAATGTCATAAACAAACCACTGTGCAAGCTCTTGACATGCAGGCTCTTTGCGTATGAGGTAATTGCCAGTGACAAGCGAAAACTTACTTGGGTCGTGCTCTATTGGAAAAGTATCCGTTTCTTTATCTGAGCTATTTTCTGCTTGAGTAATATTAATCGCTTCTAAAACGCAAGTGCCAAACATGCCGTCATCGTTACTTATTATAGGCACTTCATCTTTAAGAAGTTTATATTTCTTACTTTTAAATATCGGTGGATATTTTGTACTAAAATCGAAGCTTGTTTGTGGTCCAACGATAATCCATCCGAGTTTAATTTTAACTTCTTTAACTTTATTATGAGATATTATAGTCTTTTCACCTTGAATATGATGAATAACAATCACAGGTCGGTTTTTATCTCCTCCCATATAATCCACATGTAGTGAAAATACATTGTATTCCTTGCTAACAATTGATGCAAGAATATTGCACTCGCTTATATTTTTAATTTTTGGCAACTCTTTATAGATATACGGTTTTTTATCTTTTTCATATTTTTTTGTGTTGAAAGAGATTTCATCGATTTTGGCTATTATTAACCAAGATATTTATAATCAAAATTTTAATTAAAAATATAAATAACTTTATATGAATGATATTAAGCTTTACCTTCTAAAATTTGATGGCCCATGATGTTCAACACTTCTGTTTTTAATTCATTATCTAATAATTCAAATAATGAATAAACTTCAGCGTATCCGATTATTTTCCACTTAGTTTCATCATTAAGAGATTGTCTCCAAAGATCTTTATTTTGAGAATTTTCTGTTCCACCAATAATGGTTTCGAAGTTATTTGTATTGTCATGATAATTATTATCCATATTCATATTGTCATGAACAACATTAACCTCAGATTTAAGAATGCTTGCAATTTCGACTCCACCTTGTAGATTAGTAGCTTTTGCCTTGGATTTTTTAGCTACGAAAGATTGAATATTTATTTAAGTTAAAAAAAATCAATAAAGTAGTATCTTAGTCTACACAAGCGCTTAATCTCGTTACATCACAAGACATGGATTCTAATTCCAATAAACACACCTGAGTTTTTAGTATATTCCTCATTCCTTATTCTTGTTCCACCTAAAATAAGACGCCGTGCATAAAAATGACCATACTTTTCTGATATTTCGCAAAGTTTACTTATTTTATTGTCATTAGTTGTATCATTCACCACATTTTTGACATCTTCCTTAAACTTTGTTTCTATAATAATATTTTCATTTAAAATAGGTATTACACCTCTTATTGCCCGTTCACATGAATGTCTGGTATTCATCATATGTTGCTTAAGTATTTGGCCTGAATTTTCATGCGATAATTTAATAGAAGCAGAAACCCATTCTGGAAAAGCAGCTGAAAGATTTACATCAAATATAAGGGATCGTTTACATTCTGCAGTTGTTTCGTGATTGCATTCATATACTTTTTCATGTTGCTGGTATTGTTTATTTATCTTAATTTTATCAAAATTGATTTTGAATGCTTGAACATATGCACTAGTTACAGAACTATCTTTATTAAATTTGAATCCTTTTTCAAACTTTAATTGGGTTAAATCAAATTCAGCCTTCTGAATAATATATAAACGATGTTTACCATCCTTTTGGTCAACGATATCTAAAAGGCGGAATTTAGATTCATCATCTGGTTTAATTTCCGCTTTGTCTTGTAAAAAATGTAAAAAACGACAATTTGATCCCATATAGAGATCATTATCACTATCGTATTCATTTTTTAGGAGTATTTTGCGAATATCGTCAAGCTTATTGTTTCGAGGTAACTGTATGAAGTATGTATTTAATTCTGAGTTAATTTTATACGATTTAATGACTATAACACCCATCATATTGTTTGCGTCATCCATAGTTTTGTCTTCATTTCCGCTGTTTTTATTTTCATTAGTTGTTATCGTTGTTATCGTTGACATTTTTAATTTTACTTTTGGTATCCAATTTATGAAATAGGTAACAATTGTATATTCGTGTGAACATATGTCCGGGAAACTTATTTTTGCGAGGATATAAATCCAAAATAGGAACTTAACGCAAAAAAAACTTTAATTCGAATATTGAGGTCGGGTTGGGGTTGGTTAGAAAAAAACAAGTGATTCTATCTGCTTTTGCTGATCTAGATAAACAAGATTTGTCTACTGCCTTCTTTTTAAGCACCACACGCACAAATAAACTTTGTATGTACGTACATGCAACTTAGTGCGATACTAAACAAAAAAAAGGGTCTTATAGTAACGTAGTACAGTGCGGCATTTTAAGTTAGTACTGACTTGTGTTGCAAAGGAATTTTTCCACAATTATGGAAATAATCCCCTGCAACACTAGTGCTAGTACAGACATTCAAAAAAGAAAAATTGCACTCAAAGGTACATACGTACGTACTGTACATTCGTATGTGCGTATCAGTATGTAACGTAATCAATTTAATTCAAACATTACATATATATATATAGGTGTTTGAAAGATATCAAAAATTATAGAAGGCATGGATAGCGTAAATTTCTTAAATTTTTATCGTGGATTAATTATCAGCGCACAAGGAATACAACTTTCGGATTCTACTACTTATGATCTTAAGCCTCAACAAAAAAATGATTACGTAAAAAATACATCTTTTAATGCAAAATTAATGAATTCTACAACAAAAAAAGAATCGTTTTTGCTAAAAAATCACATTGAGATCTCTGCTAATGATTTGAAGCATGTTAGCCAGATATTTGATACTGACAAGAACATAAATTCTGCAATGGCCCTTCTAGCTGATGAATCCTCTACAAATGTTTTTCTAATAATTCAATGCGAAAAAGTCGAATTGATTATTAAAAAAGAATCAATAAAACCGTCTGATAAATTGACTGATGAAGTAAAAGAGGCTTTAAAACACTATGATCCTTATCATAAATTAATGGATGTATTTAATAATTATGGCTACTTTTTACCAAAAAAGATGATTTTAGGGCATAAAATATATAGAATGACTTATTTAACTATGGGCAAGGATTCAACGGAACCTAATGATAAAAATAATGACCTTAAATGGACGACACTTGATGATTTTTCAGAAAGTAAATTTAAAGATATCTTGAGTCAATGGGAAAAATACATGAGTTCTTATAATTTTGATTTATCTTATCTGGTATCAATTAATGGCGAATTTATTAAGAAAGATGAAATCGAAGCATGGATTGAGAATTGTTTAAAAAGTAATTTTAACTCATTACAAGTTATTGGCTGCAAAGAATTATATCCTTTGTATGAAATTTTTGACTTATCTCTTCGCCAAGAGGTTGAAAATATTCTTGGGATTAATAGTCAATTTGAATCTATTATTAGCAACCAATCTGTGTCTATTAATATAAAAGAAAGAGTTCTTATGGCAGGAGTAGTACCAATTAAAAATCAGTCTAATTCATATAATGTAAAATTTCGTAATTGTTTTAAATCCAATAATTATCAAGTTTTTGGAAAATTTATTACACAGGATGATGAACCAATTGACGATGTGATAATCAAATTCGATTTCATGGATACATACGGATTCTTAATTTTCATAGAAGATTAGTAAGTATTTATTATATGAACCATTAATTAATTCAATTTAAAACAGTGCACTAATTTCTTGTTTTTAGTGATTTCACGTATAAGAACCCAAGAATTACTTGGATGTTAATTGGAATACCTGCTGAAGTTGGATATTTTAGCCCAGATACACGAAAAATAAACGTATTGGGTTCTGGTCATAAACCATTTGTATTAAAGTCAAATAATAGTAATATCGTATTGAAAGTTCCGGAAAATTTGCCACAAGATTCTGTTATTATTGTCTCATTTAAATACCCACCTTCACATTATGAACCTAGCTTCATAGCTAAAATCAAAAGTTATCAAGATAATAAAATTTTATTTAATATACACTGCCCTGATTATGAATCTCCTAATAGTGATGATTCTAAGTCTTTTGATGACGAAGTGAATATAGATTCAAGGTCTAATGATGTTGAAGGTAATAACGAAGATTCAAGGTCTTTTGCCGATGAAGAAGTGAATAAAGATTCTAAATCTTTTAACAATGAAGATGTGAATGTAGATGTGAATGAAGATTCTAAATTTTTTAACAATGAAGATGTGAATGTAGATGTGAATGAAGATTTTAAACCTATCAACAATGAAGAAGTGAATGTAAATGTGAATGAAGATAGTGATTTTATTATTGATGAATATGACGAAGACTCTGACAGTAATGATATTAATAATTTAACAATGGATAATTTTCAATATGGAAAATCTAATTATAACAAAAGAGCTTCCAAAAGAAGTCAAATTAAGGCGCCAGAATATTCAGTCCAGTGGTTTATTCTCCGTAATTTCTCTGATATAACTGATTCATCTGAAACAATGATTTATCTAAACAAAATAGGATTTCATTTAATAAAACCATGTAAGTGATATTTATTAATATAAACGCATAATTTCAATGCATAATTTCTATACATGAAAATTACTCATAATCTTTTTTTTCTTTTAGCTCAGACACAAGGCGTATGGACCACATTAAATATGAATTATAGAAAGGAATTCTTCGATTTGCCAGATGAATGTATTCTTAAAATTTTTACCTATTTGAATGATGTAAAAGATCTTTACAATTGTTTATTTATCAACAAATTTATACATGGAATCGCTGTGTATATGTTATGGAAAAATCCTTTTATCAACAATGCGAGATGGAGGGATTCAATAATTCTAACTTATTTAAATGAATTAAATATAGAAGAGCAAAAAACGTTAATCCTCCTAAGAATTAATTTTCCTTTTATCAAATCACATTCAACCAAATATGCACCCTGCTTAGAAACTCTTGATTTACATTTTTTACATATTGCCTGTTTAAAATGGCTTGCTGGTACTGGCTACTTTTGCCAATGTGGCGAATTGCGTATAGTCCAGGCTGTCGTCTCTGCTATCGTTCGGATGGTTCTGCGTACAAATCGAAATCTTAAAATATTGAACATAAAGGTAGCTGAGGATGAGCCTGATGTCTCAAAAGCTTTCATTTTCTCTTTAAGTAAGCCGAGTATATCAAGTCTGCACTCTTTTCATCTTACACTTAATAACACCCCTACGAAAAAAAACGTATCTCAATTTCTAGCAAGATTGCCTGATTTATGTTTAAGTCTTTGCGATGTCACTTTTGACTTTGCTGAAACTGATATTGATGAAAAGGTTACTATGCTTTTAATTAAACTCATTAGAGTACAAAAAGCATTAGATCATTTCACTTTGAAATGTCGTGGTGCTATTGCTGGGAAATATATTGAGGCATTAGAGTCCCAAAAGAATCATTTAATGTCTCTGCATTTGGATAGATTAGATTTTAGAAAAATTTCGGATGACTCCTTGAAAGTAATTTCGCAGTGTAAAAAATTAAAGCATATCAGTATTTCAGCATTTAGTGGAATCACTGAGAAACACTGCAATGTCTTATATTTTTTATTGCCGAACTTAGAAACTCTATATATATCGGCAAACGACAGTACAAACGATTATATTGCTGTGGCTAATTTAGTCTGCGAGTGGCACTCAAATTTAGAGCTTGTAAGTAGGCCTGATACAATCAGAGTTTTTGCATCATGATTTCCGATTTAAGCAATCATTCTTGATTTTTTCAGTGAATCTTTAATATTTAATTTACTGTTTTTAATGAACGCGAAAACACAAAAGCAATAAGGCAAAAATTTAGTGTTAATTAAAATATCATATTTGAATGGTTATAAGTACCAGGCAAATTTTCTGATCTCTATGCCAGTTATTCTGTATGACCTTAATTTTTGTATGATTTATTACAAAATCAATTTATATTTCTTGTCGAGATTATAAATATTGTGATATCTTTATAAATTGTAAATTATATAAATACTAGTGAATGACCCGTACCTTCGGCACGGAATATCTAACCAATCAAATTACCAGAAGCTAGACAAATTAAAATATTTGCATAGGTGTTAAATAATACATATATATCATGCAAAAAAGAATACTTATTATTGAAATTATGAGAATCTGAAAATTTTCTACTTACTACTGAGATAGTGAGCACATTTCACTGTCAAAACGGGACTCTCATTATTGAATTATAAATCTCTATATTGAAATCATGAAAATATATATACCTATTGAATCATAAAAATATTGTTACAATTATTACCTAGTTAACACTAAGTTGTAAAGCCAGTTATCATTAAATGTCAACCACCATACTCATTGTTAAAAGCATGAATCAATCTATCATTAACCCATTTTGTCGGAATACTGTAGATCTTTTCCATAAAAACCTGCTATTGGCCGGGAGACATCTTATTTATTGGTTGCGCTTTTACTCGTGATCCGCCACATTTCCTTTTTGACTAAAACAGAAAAGATTTTCGTCGAAAAATTTTACCTTATGTTATACATGTACTATTCTATGTACACGCGTGCATAGATCAATTTGCATAAGCTCCCCGTAATTTTTTTATCGTACTCGGGTTGTATTTATAATTTTTGCTCGTATCACGTGAGCACCTGTTTAAATACCAGGAACGGAGTTTGTACAACGTACAACGTAGAGTATGGTTTATAGGCATCTGAAATGAGTACATCTATTTACCCATCAATACCATCAACACGTGATTAATGAATTTTAAAGAATTAGGATTAGGGTGAGGTTAGGAGAATGGTTTATATAAGTAAAATTGCTTTCCCGACACTTTTAATTAATGCTCCGAGATAGGTTTAGACTGCTGTTTTTTATATTTTTCATTTTCCTCTTTTTTCGCTTTGTTTTGCTTCGTCGGGCTGATCCGGGATGATCAAAATTTCTCTATTTGATTGGTCAATCATCACGTGTTGATGGGTAAATAGATGTACGCCATCTGAAATGGTGTGCCTCTTTTTTATCCGATTGGTTATTATAATCTTGTGACTTCGTCTTGTGATTTCTCGATTTTTACCTATAAGCTTTTGTCTATTGACACATGATAAAAAAAAAAAAATGCGAATTAGATGTTTGTGAGATAATTATCCTTTCTATATTATTAAATAATGTTAATTTCTCTATTTATTATCTCGACTTTTAACCTCGTCATCATTTATTAAATTATTCTTGATTTTACCCGTTTTTGTTCGCTGTTCTGACCGTATCGTTATATCATATGGAAGCAAAGTGGTTAGTACTGAGACATCTGCATAATTTCATATATTTTTAAGAAAGTTAAATACGATGTTTAGTAACTTATATAAA